>JAQIWT010001594.1:0-10216 GCA_034696485.1 Isohypsibius dastychi | reverse complement strand
GCCATAAAACGTAGAAAAGTTGCTGAAACTACATGGGAAAACATCAACGCAGGTGATAATGTTGCACCAGTCAACAATTTTGCACACGCTCTGTGGTCAACTGTACAAGTCACCCTGGCAAACCGCGTGATCTCCGATAACAGCCCAACATACGCTTATCGTAGCTACATGGAAGACCTGCTGACTATGTCACAACCAACCATACTGAGTCAGGGAACATGTGCCGGTTTTGCGGTAGATGTTGCGGGGAGCTTTGATGACAAAGATAAAAATACCGCAGAGGTTTCACGAAAGGCAAGATTCGTCAAGAATGGATATGTTCAGTTTTCGATGCGACCTCACTGCGACATTTTTCAACAGAGCAAAAATCTTATTCCTGGAGTCCCACTTCAGATGCGATTTATCATGAATCGTCCGGAATTCTATCTGCGCAACTACAGCGAACCAACTGTGCTTGATGAGTACAAGGTCTTCATTCGAAATCCAAGATTGCTCATCAAACGCCTCACACCGAACCCCGCTTACCTTACAGCTGTGACTAACCAACTGAGTACAATCACTTGCAAGTATCCTATCGAACGTGTTCTGGTCCGAGCACATGATGTCCCTCAAGGAACCACTGGAACCACAATTGCGAACATTCACATTGGCGCATTGCCCAAAGTGGTATTCGTCGCTCTCGTTGAATCCAGTACGTTTCATGGATCAAAAGCAAAAAATCCATTCAATTTCCAACATTTCGGCATAAGTCATCTGAGTGTCGAAGCAGAAGGAGTTGCATTTCCAACGAAACCGTACCAGATGAATACAGCATTTGAGCATTGGATTGAGCCATATACGGGGCTATTTGATGTCCTCCAGAAACGCCACATGAATTATGGTGAACTACCGTTTGGCTACGCTGATTGGGGTGGAGGATATGCACTTTTTGCTTCTGATTTAACTCCCGGGTCTACTGGTAGAAGTGCTTTGAGTTTGGTTCGACAAGGAAACTTATCGGTTCGACTTCAATTTACCACACAGTTGCCCTCAACTGTCATGTGCCTGACCTATTTGGTTTTCGATAACATCTTAGGTATGTAGCTCATACATATCACTCGGTGTGTTCTTGACGGGTTTTGTTTTCTCAGAGATCAACCACCATCGTCAGCTCATTGCTGACTTCACCGCGTAAATTATGGATAGCTCCCAGATCAACTACGTAATGCGAAAAAACCCCATCACAAATTCAAGCTTTTCTGGCGTATTCTCTGCCGATAATATTGTGAGAAACTCTCGCTTACCAGCGTCGTACATCATCAACACTGATCGTGTGGGAATGCCAGGAGAGCACTGGGTTGCGATATTCCAAGAACAACAGGAAACAATTGAGTTTTTCGACAGCTTTGGACGTCCAGTGGAGGAATTCGATGAGGAAATACAAACATTTCTCAAAAAGAATGGACATGAAGTCGTCACACAGAATGTTCAACTTCAAGACCCATTCAGCACCGCATGTGGACAATATGCCTGTTTTTTCATATGGAAGCGTGCTAGTGGCAAAACGTTCACTGATATTATTCATTTATTCACCGACAATCAGGCAGATAATGATGCAAAAGTGACTCAAAAAGTTAATGAAGTGTTCGATGTGCAGACCACAGTATTTGACAAGCAACTTTCGGAACAGAGCGTTCGAAGGTTGATGAATAAAACGTTATAAACTGAATATTCGATTCTCGACGGAACCGATCCAATATTTAACTGAGAACCAGGATGTCTTATTTCCTGAACTGAAAACGGCATGTTGTTCTCGAACTGAATATTGGTTGAACTCAAAACTCCCAACTGGCAGTTCGTATTCGCGTCCGTGTGCATTGTTCTGAATTGGTTGCTTCTTGTTTTAAATACCGCCTCAGAATGACGCACGAGATTATCTCTCACTTTGAGCACAAAGCATCCGGACAACTTTCATTTTTGTCTTCATTCCACGTCCCACTTATTTCTCGTCCTGAAGCGATGTTGACTTGTTTATTATAGAAACTGCGTTCTTCGAATCATGGATTGGGATACATTCCTGGATGACATTCATCGAGAAATAGTCCTGGAGCGAGATGTACCGAATCCTTACCCATGCATTGTTGCACAGAATGCAGAATCGAACACTATTAATTCTGGATCTTCAGACCATCGCAGTGATATTCGACCATGGCAACCGCAGATGGGCCAGCTCTTGACGACGCCATTCCCTGTTATTGTGTTCCCTTGTAAGTGAATACCGATGGCCATTGTAATGGCATTTTGTAAATATTAAACATTCAGATGGCAACGAAAGTGAATACCCCATTGGGAGTTCGGTGTTCGTTCCATATGGAAGCTTTGTTCCTCTAGCAGAATTCCAAAAGACTGTGTCAAGTCCGTCAACCTCAGAGGCCTCTATTGTAAACAATGTCCATGATGGCAAACTCATCCAGTTTAAAAACACCCCTCGTAAGTGGATGCTGTAAAACGCTATCACGCTAATATCAACATTCCTTAAATTCCAGTTTCGCTCGAAGAACTTCATTTGAGCGTCAAACACAATCTGGCAAAGAAAGAGTACATAACGGGAACCGGACCAATTCATCTGCAAGATGTAGTGACGGAATGTTCTGGACGTTACTGCTTTAAAAACGTGTGCAGCGTTTGTAACTTGGCTACAATGCTTGTGTTCTACCAGCCGCTGGTAGATGGTGTGGTTGAGGTTATGATTCGCATCGCCGGTAAAAACGGAACAAAAAGCATCAATTTGTCACTACAAAGCTTTGTTGAGCTTTGCAAATGGCTTCTTACCGATCAACCAGATGAGCTCATCCGGATGAAAAAGGAAACTTTGCTGCAGCAACGGCGGAGTACAATTAGTTCTAGAACCGTAAAAGCGCATTTTAGGATTCCCGGAAGTACCGTGATTGCAGAAGGACACTGTCCTAAAGTTCATGACCGGCTTCAAAGTTATCTTCAGCTAAGCACATCCGATGATTCAACCAAATTTACCATAACAACACGTGTTCGTGAAGCAATCGTTTCTGTCTATCGAAGTGACCTGTTATATATCGTCAAATTCTTTGAATAGTCCTGTTTCTCACCCTAGATAACATCTCACATTCCAGACAACATGGTTTGGTGACTTTTCCATTTCTCTTTTCGGTCATCTATATAACGTCCTGTCTAAGTTACATATGGACCACACATTTTGTTGATAAAATGATGGTGAATTTTGCTGAGGCTGGTGCAGTCACTCATCTTGAACCACTTCTCCTTCATTTTGAATCCCCACCAAAAACAATCATCGGCAACCTTGAGTTTATTTCCAGATTTTATAAACGGAGTGACCGATTCCTCAGAGTATATCTCGAAACCTCACTTGTCTCTGCAGATCCATCCGGGTTTGACCAGAATCTATGCAGCCACTTTATTTCGGGAATCCATTGTGTGGAAGACGTACAAAGGATGATTGAGTTTTTTAAAAAGGATTATGTGATCTGCCGAAACTGCCGCTCACTTGAAACTGTCCTCGAAATTGATTCTTCCTACTCGGCAGCATTGGTGTGCTCGGATTGCAACTGCATTACTCGTATATTGATTGATTTGGCACATCGTGGGAGACTTGGACCTCATCAAATAGGAGTTTTGCGACGCACTGGGCAGTAACTGGAGTTTTTCTTGTAAGTTTACGATGGAATTTTGGGAAAATCTGAACTGGCACGTCGGAGATGGTCAGAGGGCAGAAAACGAACGTAATGTGGCGATAGGTGATTATGCTTTGCTAAACGCATTGGCTAATCACGAAGCGGGACTTGATGACGAAGAGAACCAGTTCATTCAGAGAATGTTTGACGAAGATAACCCATGGGAGAACGAGCAAGAACAGCGTCCACCCTCACCAATTCAGCGAGGACAGGGAATTCTTGATGATATCGCCCGATACTATACTGTGAGACAACAGGGAAATCAATTCAACCGCAGGTTCCAGCTAGTGTTAGCCAGTTATGAGTGTAAAGTTCAAAGACTAGCTACGCTTCCCGCCCACATGATATTTCCAGCCGTTACTGCAATATTGGAGAGTCTTTTGAACACTTTGCTTGAGAATGTCCGTGACCATGACTTTGTTCGCGTGCACATCTACAGCAGAGAGCTTCATCACCCTATTTGGACCCCGCTTATCAGGAAGGACCAACTGACTGTTGACAGATGGATGTTCGAGATTGAACGTGTTTTGAATTCGAACCAGACGTTCAGGCTGGACGAAACCTTTCAGATCTGGATTCAGCACACAAATTTACCAGCTGGCAACTGCGACGAGAAAGTGCCCGAGATGCTCCGCCGGAAGCTTGAAAAACTCCAATGTGTTGCTCGCATCCGTAATAAGGATAACCTTTGTCTACCCCGCGCCATTGCAGTAGCCAAAGTTTTAGCCGACGGTTCCAGAGCGGAGTACAAAAGAATATATAACGGCGAGAAGAAGCAGAAACAGTCGGCTCTGGAATTGATCAGACTGGCTGACCTTCCATTACGTGCGTACACTATCGAGGATGTACATAAATTCCAAGAAGCTCTCAATGAATACCAGATCATCGTGATATCAACTGAACATCTGAACAGCGTCGTTTACGCAGGGCCGTTCCAAGAAAAACACATCAATCTTCTACACCATGGATCACATTTTGATGTTCTCAACAGCGTCCCAGGATGGTTTAACTCTTCCTACTATTGCTTCCACTGCCTCAAGCATTACGATCACAAGACGACTCACCGGTGCCAATTCACATGCAATCAATGTTTGAGAAGAACAGCTTGCCAGCGAGGTGACGTGGAGCGTATCGAGTGCACAGATTGCAATCGGAAATTCTACGGTCAGGCGTGCTTTGATGAACACAAGAAACGACCAGCTCAAGGTCGGAGTTTGTGTGAGCGAGTTTTTGTGTGCAAAGATTGCCATAAATTTATCTCGCTAGAAAAACACAACCGAACTCACCGATGTGCCGAAGTGTTCTGTGCCATCTGCTCCAGTTTCTCCGTTCCCGAAGATAACCATCGGTGTTTCATCAAACCAGTAAAAGTGACCCAAGAAGATTACTATCGTCACAGCATGAGCAAAAGGATGTATTTCGATTTTGAAACTACGAAGCAAGATGATAATATTTTCTATCCAAACCTGGCGGTGATTTGGGTGGATGGCGAAGTACACAAATTTCCAGATCTGGAGGAGAACCCTGAACTGGGTCGGGATATAACCGAGGAGTTATGCAATTTTATATTTCAACCTCGTTTTGCTGACTACGTTGTGATTGCTCACAATCTCAAGGTGAGGACATTATTTTCGCTTTCTTTACCCACTCAAACGATGTCTTCTAGAGCTTTGACGGATATTTTATATTGAAACATCTGATAAAAGTTGGAATCGTGCCCAAAGTTATTTTCAACGGCTCGAAACTATTGCAACTTGATATTCCACAGCACAAAATACGTTTTAGGTGAGCTGAATGAGTATTATGCAATCAGTCGTACAACTTTGTCATTTCAGAGATTCGCTGAATTATGTACCAGCATCTCTGGACAATTTCGCTAAAACATTCGGAGTGCCAATATCGAAATCCAAGTTTCCCTTCTCTATCAACATACCCGAGTACTGGAATACCACTATGCCTTGGCCCTCGAAAGCTTCATACGATTTCAGTCTTATTCCGAACTCAAAACGGAAAGCGTTTAACAAATGGTACAGAAAGGAACGTCGTCGAAAGAAGAATGCGTTCAATTTCAACGAGGAATTCTTTGAGTGAGTTTATATCGTACAAGTTTCGCAATTGCCCAATGACAGTCTCTTTCTATAGCTATTGTGTCAAAGACGTATTGGTCTTGCAACAGGCATGTGAGAAGTTCCGTGACTTGTTCATGTTGATCACCGGAGGTCTCTGCCCATTTGAATCCGGTTTGACAATCGCTGGAGTTTGCAACTATTTCTGGAGAGCCAAGATCCTAGAACCAAACCAAATCTGTCTCGTCGCACCGCAAAGCCAAGCAAACGGACGAAAACGTTCTGTTATTGGAGAAAAATGGCTTCGTTACATCGAATCCGAAGAAAATATAAGCATTGATAGAGAAGTAAGAGTTGGAAGATGGACAGTGGATGGCAGAGATCCCGCAACTGGAACGTGTTTCGAATTCCTGGGATGTATGTGGCATGGATGTCCAAAGTGTAGTAAACCACATGTTGTACATCCCTTTCAAAAGATCAGTATGCGTGAAATCCATCGCCAGACAGAAGAGAGGTTGGATGAGATACGGAACATGACAACAGAGTTGCGAATCATCTGGGAACATGACGCACTGAACGACGTTGATTTCGTTGCGTTCACCAAAACCATTGATATTGTTGAGCCACTCAACCCTCGAGATGTAAGTGTAATCAGATGGTACAATCAAACCAGTATACAATCGAACTTCTTCAGGCTCTGTATGGAGGACGGACCAACGCTGTCAAGCTGTACCACAAATGTGACCTTAATATCGGCGAAGAGATTCGATCAGTTGACATTATTTCCCGTAAGCCATGGTCAGATTGTTTTCTGGTTTGAAAAATTATTGCCAGTCATTGTTGTAGAGTATCCGTTCATTAATAAAACGGCTAAGTATCCCATCGGATCACCAGTTTATTATGAGTCGAACTTCCCACCAGTCGAAACGCTTTTTGGTATCATCAAGTGTCGAATATTACCCCCACAAAACTTGCTACATCCTCCGCTACCCTATCGAACAGAAAAGCTCACGTTCCCTCTGTGCAGATCATGTGTGCAGCGAAAAACAAACGAAGAATGTTCTCATGATGAAACAGAGCGAGCCTTGACAGGAACCTGGTGCACCCCTGAAATCCACAAAGCCCTTGAAATGGGGTACAGAATCCTGGACATATACTCAGTCTTGCATTACAGCGAACAGAAAGTGGGTCTCTTTCAAAAGTATATTGATCTTTTCTACAAAATCAAAACGGAGGCAAGTGGTTTCCCGCCTGAGATCACGAACGTGGATCAACAAGATGACTACATTAGACGTTTTCACCAGAAAGAAGGAATCCATCTGGACAAAGACAAAATTCTGAAAAATGATGGACTTCGTTCGTTGGCAAAATACATGCTTAATTCATTCTGTAAGTTGTGAAGTTGATCTGAAATATTCTTTATTTATTTTCGACGTCGAAGATTTAATCACAAAATCAATAAATTGTTTTTTCGGTATTCCAGGGGGAAAACTCGGTGAACAAGATCTTCGTGGAAATTCAGTTTTTGTGGAGAAACCTGAAGAATTCTATAACTATCTACTGTCTGGGAAATTCAACGTATCCGGTTTCGAGCTGATGAGTGATGAAATTCTACAGGTCTCCTATAAGATGAAGTCCGAGTTCGCGCCGACAAACGTCAAAGCGAATGTTGTACTTGCAGCGTGAGAAAATATCCAAATGAATTTGAAACTTTGACGGTTCCAGAAAACTAAATTTTTCCAGATTCACAACTTCTTATGCCCGGTTACTACTGTATAAATACATGGTCCCACTTGGCGATCGGTTACTTTATACCGATACGGTAATTTTATTTAATCATCTTGCTGTTGTTCACCGGCATAAGCTTTTATCCTACCCGACATTCACTGTTGTAGGACAGCTTGTTCTACATTCACCGGCCTGGTGAACCAGATCCAGACCTGGGAGACTGCCTTGGCGATTTATCGAACTCCTTAAAACCCGGGGAATTCATTGTGGAGATGGCCAGTCTTGGTAACATTGAAAGCTTCCAACTGGCACATATCAGAATCATATTTTATTCATGTTTTCAGGACCAAAATGCTATTCCGTTTTGAACAACTACGGCCGCCAGGAGACGAAAGCAAAAGGCTTTTCAGTTTCAAGAGAAAGCCAGCGAAGAATCAACCATTCAACTTTGAAAGATCTACTGTTTGCAAGTCTGGAACTGACAGATACGCCTCCGGATCCCATCACAGTTGATTATCCATTCGTCATCACCCGAAGCAAACGGTCACTTGAAGTGGCAGTCACATCACTCTCTAAACGATTGAAACTAACATACGATAAACGAAGAATTATTTCTCACGAAACGTTCGCAACTTTACCGTACGGGTTCAAAACTGATTGATTTGCAATGAACTCTCCAATGATATCAATCTTCACTGGTTGCCGACGTGTCAATAAATATGCTAACAGCTCCATAAAAAGTACAAGAACTATTCCAAAAACGATCATACACGTTTGGCGAAAAGATGTCAGCCTGCGAACGGTTCGGACAGGCTCCATCTCGACCACTGTTTCCATTTTGGGATGATTTATGTACGGAAAATGTGGGTCTGACCGATATCTTTTGGTAAACTCGAGTTCTGGAATCTCCGCTATGATTATGATCCAACTGTCTGAGTCACAAATGATATCTCAGACAAGCTGGTCAAGCGTCTTTTACAAGTTACCGAAACTTAGGTCGTGGACAAACTTGCAGAGGCAACATTCAGTCATTTTCAGTATATCCTGCCATCGCCACATCTAACTTCTTTGAGCTGCCGCGCACACGGGAAATATCCTATTCTGATTGGTTTGGATTCTATTCCTTTCCAGAAATTATCTCACAGTCGTAAGTGAATCCACAGGGATTATACATTCTTCGTCATTTATATGTTTGATTTTGAGAACAATTGTTCCCGCATATTCCACGCTTATATTAATATTGTTTAATACTGTTTCATAATATTTGATACAACATTATTTCATAATTACCAACAATATTTGGAATCATCCCCAGTTGTAAGATTGTCCGATCAGATTTTTGTTTTTGTACATAGATACGTTTTTTAGCCTATGATTTTTAATTACATTATTTACAAATACTATTATCGGTCAATAATTTTTCATGATATTTATGTGAAAACTAAGATCAGTACTTACCGATATAATGATCATCGTCGTTTGTGAATGGATGCACTGGCGCAGTGGTGGAGGCATCGACTCGGAGATATCCCAATGCAGGGAATCATTAGCGCTGACGTAAAATATATCTCTGTGCTGGTGTTTCTCTGCCTTGGTGACTCCAGTTATAACAATCGTGATTATAAGAATAAGTATTTAATCCCAATGAATATCCATAATTGTTGTTCATAAATTCCATTGGTTTTTGAATTCACGGTCAAAATGTCATAATAGACATTATTCAACTGAGGTAATACGTTGAAACAGTACATATCAGTGTTTTCTGATGTGGTCGGTACGTTACTACCTTACTACATTGTTGCAACTTAAGTGTGACTGTCTGCTACCACACACACACACTGGCGTTTTATGTGCTGTAAGGCCAGACAAGTCGAAAAGACTCCAATCTGTTTACTCCACTCAGAGTGAGTCACCAGATGAATGCAAGTTAAAACAAGCCAAGTGTATGGTAATATCATTCACATTCATGATACTCACCCTAGATTCAAAATTAAATACTCTGATACTTTTTTTATATCATAAATTTCTATTTTTCAAATATAAAATTACAAAAACTATAATGGGTTCTCCACATAAACCGAGAACCCATTAAAACAATAGAATCCTTTGTTTCCCAAAACCCAGCCAGTTAGACGCTCATTTCTTCTTGTTTTTCCAGGTATTCCGGCTCCTCGAACTTCTCAGGTCCAGTCATCCAGTTCCTCAAATCACTCGAATTCGCCGCAGTCGTTTTTGGTTCCTCCGTCCTCCAAGCTCACAACATCGACTGACAAAGAAAACCGGCAGAACCGATCAAGTAGCAGTATCAATTCTGGTTTTTCTGGCGCATCATCGGCATCTCGACAAACGCTACCAAGTTTTCCTGCTAGTAATTTGCCGGTTCCCGGATCGATTCTTCCTCCGACCAACCAAACTGGCTCTCCAGCCGCCATGGGCAAGAATTCAATGTTTGGTTTTGGGTTTTTTCATAAAACAAAGCAAGAGAAAACCACGAAGACTATCTCACCTCCCAAAACAGCGTCTCCAAAGACCGGAAAGAATGATAGCAGCAGTAGTGGAGTCTCTTCGGCTCAGAGCGAATATTCTAGCGGATCGGGTTCTTCGGTTGCCGGAAGTGACGTTGTTTCGCCCATATCCAGCTCGGAATCCTCGAAACCGAAAGAAAACTACCAAGAATCTACGTCGGTGGTAACCAGTAGTCCGAAGATGGCGATA
>JAQIWT010001593.1:0-10217 GCA_034696485.1 Isohypsibius dastychi | reverse complement strand
ATGTATTTGAAATTGAAAACCAGAGTATTATAAATGCAGAAAAATAGCTCGAGAAAGTGTAATCCATCAGATGGAATCAAGTCTCACATTGTGGCGGAATTTGGCAGGTGTTGTGTTTGATCTGTCCATCAAAATGCCGCATCGTGAATTTCGGTCAAATAATCCACCATATTCGAAAGCCGTTTCACGACATTAGCAGCCAAATACACGGGATTAAAAATTCATTTTTCCCGCAATGTGATGATAATCCCGATCACCTTGCATTTGGCTGCTTTCAGCAATATCAATTATGCAGCATCCGCTGCGCGCATTAGCGTCCTGAACAAATGCTAACGCTTATAATTCTGTCATTATTTGAACCGGATGGGGCCAATCAAGAATCACTTACTAAACAAGCATGTCAAAAAAGTGGCCGGAAAATTCACTTGATATCCATTCATCAACTACCTATCAACACATTCTAAAATTCCTGCGAGGATCAAAATAAAAGTCATACAAAGGCGAGTTTTATTTTGGCGCAGAAATAATGAGCGTTAACGAGGATGCCTTGGTGAACGTGAAATAGATAAATATTTTAACTTTAATAGTGGTTTAAGTATGTCTTTGACTTGAATAGAATGGTCTGTTCTCTGGAAAAGTATGAAAGATGATTAATTGGCATATCTGACGGATGGAACATCAGAATGAGCTAGCTTGATGAGCGATGGCGATGAAATGTTTTCATGGTTGCTTTGCGAGCATTGTATTGACGTCATTAGGGCAGCCGTTTTTTTACTCTCGCTTATATATTTCCGGGTGATCTGAATCAGCGATGTAATCGGGATTGAACAAACTAAATATAGTGAAATGGATCAGGCCCGCAAGAGACGTCCTCGTAATCATAAGACAATAATATACACACTACTGGCGCTGTTGGAGGAAAAAACGCACGCCGGCAAAAATCTTGGATGCCATCAGCGACGGGGTACGCGCTCTTCTTGGCGGAGAAAAGTTTTTGATCCCTGGACACGGTGGATTTTACGCTAAGCTCCCTACAACGTCATCGGGCCAGACTACTTGCGTCGAAATCGCCCGGCTCCTCCGCAGGCCACGGACTCTGCAAATAGATATTGCACATTTATACTTGCTTGAAGAAACACAAGCGCTCTTACGGAAATTCGATAAATGTCACCGTTGGCTCCATAAATCAACAATTAATTCTTATCTTACTTCATCCAAATGCACCAACATCCATATCCCGCATTTTCCACTCAATTATTTTCCTAAACGATTTGCAATCTTGTTTACCAATCGCTTTCATCAGATTTGCGAGTAATTACGAGTAGATTAATCCTGTATTCAGATCTAAATTAAATAAATCTAGAGAATGCAAAAATTACAAAGAGTATTTCAATAAATAATTCAAACATATGTGGACAATATCAAATATAAGTATATGTATTTTTATGAATATTTCGAATATGCTGGATATTGTTTGCAAACTATTGACTTTTTCGGGAACAATTTTGTGCAAATATTTCTCTGACTTCGCAACCGAATGAAAAATGTCTGGAGATGCCGGGGTTCCGCCCGAGAAGCAGTCAGAGAAAATTGAAGAAGGTTATTAAAAATAGGGTGCAAGTCTGGTTTATTTAATCGATTTTTCTTATGTCGATCAATTGTTGGTGCTTCCTGAAGTGGACCATTCAGTCAAACAACACAGGAGCCAGTTCGATTCAGGTTATTCCAAATCCCCGGCGATTCTTTTCTTCGCGATTTCCTCTTGAAATCACGTTCACACACTTGGACATTTTCCAAACCACAAAAGTCAATTATTTGCGCAGGAAGAGCTTTTCCGGCTACTTGTGGCCAACAGGTAACAACCGCATTCTTTGATCCGAAACACACTTAAAAGACTGTTTAAAAAACTACGGCGTCAATAAGCGCGCCACAGAGTACAAGAAATTCGTTATGCACTTCTAACAATCTATGATTGAAATGGGCGCTTCTTGAGGGGTAAGGAAAGACTAACATCGCCCGTGGAGGAAATATTGGTTTATGCCATTTCCGCCAACTCCATTCCAGATTTCGGGTTCGGGGCCGTCGTTTGGATGGGGAGAGATTGGTATGATATTTCTGCGGCATTCGTTTAGTATTGGACCGGCTGGGTTCCTTCTATAAAGCCAGGCCTTTTTGCTGCTATTAGCTCTTCTTTCCGCTATCATTGCTGCCGTCATTGCCGCTGCTTGACAAGTTTTAACTTTAGCTTCTCATAATTTCTTCTTCTTCACCCTCCCAAGCCCCGGCTCAGCATCTATCTATTCCGAGCCGCAATTGGCCCCGACGAACCGCAAAATTCTCCATCCATCATAACGTGTTGTATGATTGTTGATGGGGGGTGATAATTAGCTGTTAAACGGAGACGCGCTTTGTCCAGAGCCGGAAATCCGAGGGAAATTGCCAAAACCCATCGATCGTTAAGTCCCGCTGTGTTTTTATAAAGGCCTGCTGTTATACAAATTACGTTCCTTCCGATTTGCGAGGTGTAAGTGGAGCACTTGCCCGATTCCTTAAACTATCACCTCACTCCCCCGGCTCACTTACTCTCGTCTCACCCAGGAACCCATCTTGTATCACCTTTTTGTTTTTGCCTGAATGGAATCTCGTCAACTAGATTTCTCCATAAAAGATGCTCAATCCGTTTCTGCCGACGAACTTGACCTTTGCAATGTCTGTAACCGGAATCGACTAGACATCTGCTTAATTTGAACCGACATTATCTTGCATTTGTTAATCAGAACAAGTAAGTTTGTCAGTCAGAAATTTAACTTTTTTGTAATTTGAACTAAGCTTATGTTAGTCGAGTGTTTTTGTTTGCACGGATTTTGATGTGGTTGGTAATTGTGAAGCACCGGCATGCGCGTGAAATTCAATACTTTATTTTTTGCTTTCGTTTTCGTTCTTCAAGCGTTTAGTCTTTTCGAAGGAAATACGCGCTTCCGGAGAGCTGGCATTATTTCACACTGAATATTAAGCGTCTTTTCGAATAGAACAAATTGAAGTTTTGTGTTCTTGACAGGCTTTCATGCTAATAATAAGGAACTCAGCAGGAGAGTTGTAAAACAAAATTTTAAAGGCCATTATAATTTACCTTTCGTGCGGAAAGATTGCTCCATATTTCAGGGCTGAAAGAAAGGAAGCAGTTCTATCAAGCATAACTGACGTCGTCCTTTCCATGAGAAAAACTGTCACTGAACAACGACGAGCTTTCTTTCAAATTTTATTTTGCTTCACATACTTGAACTGATTTTTATTTTTATATTTTTTACCCAACACGTACCGAGTTTGTTTGAACACAGTGCATTCAGTCATGTGGCGCTAACAGTCCCCAAAGTGTCGTTTGATTTAAGCTCACCCCGAAAGCCCGAGTAACTTTATCATTTCAAAATGTCTGCTTGAAAGATCCCTAATCTATTTTTCTCCAATAAACGGCTTTGTTGGCTTACTGTTGCTCATGGCTGCAATGCGTGAAGAGGAAGATCACCCAGGGGACAGCAACAATCTTTCGGGTGATATAACTAATGGGATTTTCATATCAGTTTCGAAAAATTTGATATGAACATGTTAGTGTAATTTGAACCCCTATACCCCAAAGATTCCAGCATATTTTCCTCCTGTCGAAAAAAATCTCGTCAGATTTAGCGTGATGCAATTCGTGCAGTTATGAAAATAATTATATTGAATCTGCTGGCTGTTTTCTCGAGGCATTTTTGTTCTTGATTGATAATTATAGGGCAGACCATATAAAAGCTTAACAGCGAAATTAAGTACTGTAGCACGAGCGGTAAATCGATCATCAGCTTCAATCATTTTGTTGTTCTTGTCTCGCAGGTTAATTTCTTTTCATACATCCGACTGGATTGACACAACCACCTACCCCGATAATTTATAATCTTAACGAAGCACCACTCAACACACTTCATCCTCTAATTACGTAATTGCCGAGAATCAATGGAAGTGGTTAACGTTTTCTCCACTTATATTGTGCTTGATTAAATTTATCCCTTCAAGATAAACGATGACCGGTTTAATCGAGCGACCAATTACCTTCTCTAACGAGCCTGTCAATATTTCGTGCAATTCAATTAATTAAGACTGTTTTTAAAGGTCGTAAAGATTCTGCATAGAGCAACTTCCGGTTCTTTTTTTCTCGATAGTTTGAGTAGTACTCAGCACCCTTAGCTATGGAGAAAGAACAGGAAGAGGAAGGAAATGATTAAATGGGATGCAGAGGAACCGGATCCAGCCGTTCTCGCGGCAGTCTTGAAAAATCATCTCTCAATAAATATTCAATTACAATGCACACAAATGTGCATCATTTTCCGGGAATTGTTATGGAATACTTAGCACTTTGCCGGCCATTTTACGCCATTGAGCGTATCATGTGCAAACCGCTGCGCTGGTCACGAACTATCGAAAATTGGTCCCTCGCTGATAAACGGGGACTTTGACCAATTTTTTTATTTGCACTTCGAGACTGGCTGAACAGTTTGCAACCACAGAAGAAAGGCGAAAATTGTTGACATCTTAATTAGTCCAACATTTCTGGTTATTTGGGTAGTCGAGAATTTCAGCACGTCAGTTTCGTTAAATCGTAAAAAACTGAAGGACAGAATCGTATTGATTTTGACACCCGGCCATTTGAGCCGACCAGATCTTTGCCCCAGTACACCCCAATTTCTTCAGTGTCTGTTTCAAATTTATTCTTTTCATATGCATGTTATGCTTATGACCCATGCTTGTTCGCAACTTTTCATCCTTTTTCATTCTTCAAACCCGTGCCGCATATCAGCCGGAACGAGACAGGGAACATGCTTCCCGGATAATCTAAATGTCTGATAGAGCTGCTTTGTAATGCCGTTTCTGCGGCGGAATGATTTTTGCTTCTATTGCAGAATTATCCCACTCCAGTACAATGCTCAAGTCACGCAAATGTTTCTTCCCAAAAGATGTCTTCAGTGCGACGCTGGATAGATTATCTCAGCCGCTGTCATACCTTTTTTTCATATTGATACCACTGGTCAGCTGCGCGACCAAGGACCCTTTACTTGTCACGACGGACAAAGGCGACATAAAAGGCTTCACAACTGTGACACCTCATGGAAAACAGGTTGATGCCTTTTATGGAATTCCATTTGCTCAGCCTCCTGTTGGAGATCTCAGATTCCGCCCACCTATTCCAAAAGAGCCATGGCAAGGTACTTCCCGTGATAATATCATCGCCAGAACTTTTCAATAAATAATGAAATCTTTCGAAATTATTATCGAAGAAAATTTTGCAACCAGCAATACGTACACCTGTACCTCTCTGTTCGAGTTAGGTTTTTGGCCGTGCTCCGTGTAATTCAGATGGCGAGCGCAATAAAAAATCAGAATGTATATTTCCAAAATGAAAGTTCAAATTTTGATGATAAGCTTATGTATTCAGATACTGAACATTTAATGTCCGATGCATTTT
Organism: Isohypsibius dastychi; assembly: GCA_034696485.1. Taxonomy (NCBI): domain Eukaryota; kingdom Metazoa; phylum Tardigrada; class Eutardigrada; order Parachela; family Isohypsibiidae; genus Isohypsibius; species Isohypsibius dastychi. The sequence goes on along the minus strand of JAQIWT010001593.1, from coordinate 4,720 downwards.
AAATACTGTTATTTTAAGTTAGGCCCTCTTCTGCTTTGAGGGATTCCTACATCTACCTAATCTAAGCAAGTTCGGAATTTGTTTCCGAAACGGTCTCTTTTTTTCTCAGAACTGGCTTTTTTTTCTATAACAATGGATCAGGGCATTTTGTGTGATATTTTTCACCGGTATGAACCCCAGTTTAGGTATCATGCTAGATGAAATTTCTTATAATTTTGTCGACAATATTATTCAAAAACATCATTTTGACACAATGATTTGTTAATATTTTGGGGTAATTACTACAGTTAACAGTCGGAACGGTTTTCTGAAGTTTTGGAAAATTTGTTCAAGAAATATGTCAATATGTGGCAAGCAATTTTTCTTTTTAAACAAATTTCTAACAAAATCTATTTTTATTTTCTGATTGCAGGCATTTACAACGCTACAAAAGATCCCAATTCTTGTTTCCAACCGTCTGACACTTCATTCGGCGATTTTACTGGTTCTACAATGTGGAACGCCAATACTGAGCTGAGTGAAGACTGCTTATATTTGAATATTTGGATACCTCGACCCCGTCCAACCAATGCTGCTGTCATGGTTTGGATCTACGGCGGCGGATTCTATTCGTAAGTGTATCAGTGTTCTCAAGTATTGAATGTTGAGTTAGTTTTACAAAGTTGACTTTACAAACTTTGCCGAAGCGCCATTTAATCAATGAACATTAGGTTTCTCTTCTGGTCGGCACGTAGATCTGACTTGTCTTCACTTGCCATCTATTTCTTTATCGAACCCGCCGTGTTGACAGAGTTATTTTTGGGGGGCCTGAGAAAAAGAAATTTCGGCTTTCCCTGGGAAAGCAAACATTGTTTTTTCAAACTTTACTTTAGACAAATCCCTTGATTACATTCTAATTGCGGTTAACGCTAATGTGAAAATCTTTCATTGAATCGAGGTTGCAGCTGACCATTGCGTCAGCGGGAACCAAATGTCGAGCCAGGAAATCATTCAACGTCCTCACAATTTTGAACATTCTTGGCAGTGACAATTAAGAAGATCACACATTTGTCAATTCCGCATTCGTCGCACTTGTCAATATTGTCGTTTGCCATCTGTTTTTACGACTGTACTTAAGTGAAAATGTCATAAAATCTTCTCATATTAACCATTTGCGACGATAGCTCAATACTCATTTTACAAACAAACAAAACTTTGCGGTTTTTTTACACAAACGTGATGACAGACAATTCATCCAGAAAATTAACTCGAAAGGTCACCACTATAGGGTTTATGTTCCTTGTCCATGTCTTTGAGTTTCTCTCAAGCGAAAAGCACCGGCGGAATTCTAAGATGCGCTAATTCAGGGGAACGATAACGCTGGACATTTATGACGGTTCCATTCTTGCCGCGGAAGAGGATGTCATTGTGGTCTCTTTTCAATATCGAATCGGTGCATTGGGATTTCTCTACCTGGGAACCGCGGACGAACCGGGGAATGCCGGAATGCATGATCAAGTTCTGGCTCTTCGCTGGATCAAAGAAAATATTCAGAAATTCGGCGGCAACCCGAACAACGTTACTTTATTTGGAGAAAGTGCCGGAGCTGCCAGTGTGGGCCTTCATTTGGTCTCACCGCTCTCCCGTGAATTATTTAACCAAGCCATCATGGAAAGTGGATCAGCAACGTGTCCCTGGGCGACTATTATGCCAGAAGTTGCACTTGCACGCACGCTGAAAATGGCTAAGCAGTTGGAATGCCATCAAGATCCAGTTAGTCCAAATTGGGGCGAAATAGCCAAATGTCTGCGACAAGTGCCACCCCAGACCATCATCGATAAAGAATGGCTCACAAATGGACTCTTGGAATTCCCATTCGTACCTGTTGTTGATGGGAAATTTCTACCACAGCGGCCCGAGCAGATAATTAAAAGTGGACAGTTTAAAAGAGCGAATATTTTGCTGGGGAGTAATGAGAACGAAGGTATAATTCATTTCTGAGTTTTACGAGAATTTTGAATGAGGTTTTAATTTTTAATTTATTTTATAGGTTCATATTTCATCATCTATCATTACGAGCAGTTTTTCACGCTGACAGAAAGCGTTCGTTTGAGCCACGATGAACTCATCTCCGCTTTGGAGAGGGCATTCCGCAATTTCACCCGAGTTGCCCAAGACGCCATAATTTTCCAATATACCGATTGGGCGCATCCGAATAATCCAAGCGGAAACGTCGAGCTTCTGGAGAAAGCTGTTGGAGATTATGGGTTTACATGCAATGTCAATGAGATGGCCTGGGCGTATTCGAGTGCCGGACAAAACGTGCACATGTATCATTTCAACCATCGAACATATTCAACCGCCTGGCCGAAATGGATGGGTGTCATTCATGGATATGAAATTGATTACGTTTTTGGATTGCCGCTGGACCCAAAACGGGGATATAAGAAAGAGGAAATTGAACTCAGCAAACGAGTTATGCATTATTGGGCTAATTTCGCCAAAACTGGGTAAGATAAAAATCCAAAGCAAGATGTTTTTCTGCTGAGTCAACTTAGTTGACTCAACTAATTTGCATTTGGATTGCCCTTTGAAGGCATTTTTAAAGTAAAAGCTGCTGCCACAACGAAAATGGGATATTTAAAAATAATAATTAGTTAAAATTAATTTTTTTAATAAAAATGCGTTTTTATGTTTTAGGAACCCGAGTTTTCGGAAGGATGGGGGCTACACTCGCCATTCATGGCCAGTTTATACTCTGCACGGAAAAGAGTATTTAATATTGAACACAAAAGATCCTGTAGTAGGTCGGGGTCCTCGAGCGACCCAGTGCGCATTTTGGAAGAAATATATGCCGCAGCTCCTAGCGATGACCGGTAAGCAAGCATGCAGTTTCTGTCTGAATTTGATTTTGCTAATAAAAGTTCTTGAAGCATGGCTCCCTCCTTATTTTTTTCTCAGTTTGTTTTTTATTTTGTCTTGCCTGAATTTCATTTTTGCACAGCTGACATTGATGATACTGATACACAATGGAAAATGCAATTCCATGAATGGAACACTCGCTATATTGTGGATTGGAAGGCGCAATTTGACCATTATGTTCGCTACACTAGTCGGTTTTCTGAACGCACGGTTTTTGTTCACGAAGATCTTTGATTTTCTTCGCGGTTGCTCAGTTTCTTCCAGTTCCCGACTCACCGCGGATTTCTCAATCTTTTATGCAATTACAGACGAGTCATGTTGTTCGCCCACGATTCAGGCAAATTCGGCGTCCCCAAATTCAAAACTGCCCTTCGGCTTCCATCAGCTGCTGATCTTCGTTTTGATTTTATTCACGTTCTAGCCCCCCAATTCTGCACCTTTGTTGAGTTGTGTTCTTATTTTTACTAACCTTGTTATTTTTTGAGCATTTCATTGGACCAACTAGTGCGTTTCTTGTTGTTTGTCAACGTTTTTATTTCCGGTCTTTTGCTGCAATGTGGTGGAATTATAAAATGGAAAAATATGGTTCCGCAGTTTCGTCCAAAGTGGTGACCTTTCGCAATAAGTTAAGGATAAGTCTCCAAATATCCCGTTTGTGACGATTTTTTCTGATGAGTTTATCTTATTTAACGCATTTTTTCTGTTTTAGTGGCACAATAACATTGGATATTTACGACGGGGCAATTTTGGCCGCAGAAGAGGATGTGATAGTGGTATCGATACAATACCGCGTTGGTTCCATTGGTTTTTTATATTTCGGAACAGATGAAGTGCCCGGAAATGCCGGAATGCACGACCAAGTAATGGCCTTGCGTTGGATTAAAGAGAACATTCAAAAATTCGGCGGGAACCCTCGGAACGTCACGTTATTTGGAGAGAGCGCCGGTGCTGCCAGCGTGAACCTCCATCTTCTGTCGCCACTCTCTCGAGACCTCTTCAAGCAGGCCATCATGGAAAGCGGTTCGGCCACTTGCCCGTGGGCCGTTATTACGCCGCAAGTGGCGCTCAATCGTTCGCTGCATGTGACAAGTCGACTTGGCTGTTTGAAAGGTCATATAACCGACAACTTGGAGGAGGTTACAAAGTGCCTGAGAAAAGTCGATCCAAGAGAATTCGTGGACAAGGAGATTGTGACGGATGGACTACTGGAGTTCTCTTTTGTGCCTGTGATCGACGGGGAATTTCTGCCTCAAAAGCCGGAAACCATTCTGAGAAGTGGACAATTCAAACGGGCCAATATTTTGATGGGAAGCAATAAAGATGAAGGTATGATTCATGTCCTGAAATAGAGTGACTACTGAGTATTATTGTGTCTACCGGTAAATAAAAAAGAACTGAACTCGATTTATTCAAAAAACATTTTGTTCACAGAAATTTCAAAAATTTAAAAATTGTGAAAATTCGAAAAAATTGCAGTCATTGTATTTGTAAAAATTCGCAGAAATGAAAAATTAAAAAATGTAAAGATTGTAAAATTTTACTTTGTTAAATATTTATTATTTATTTTATTTCTTATTGTTTTGTGATAGAATCTTTTATAGAATCGTGAGTAACGGTGAATTACTGATTTTTTCCAATCAAATCAACGTTGGTCTGCTTGATGTTTTTCTAAAGAAACCAGGAACTGGACTGAATGGTTGAATGTTATTTTCATATTCCATTTCCTTTCTTTAGGCACATTTTGGATCAACTACTATTTTGACCAATTATTTACGCTGAAAGAGGATGTCCATTTGACCCAAGAAGAACTGACGAACAC
>JAQIWT010001592.1:0-10219 GCA_034696485.1 Isohypsibius dastychi | reverse complement strand
GGGATGCTGTGCTTCAGTAATTTGTAAATAATCTTTTCTGTTCGAATAGTACAAAGTTTGCCGCCGGACCCCCTGTATGTGACAAGGATGGCAACGTTAGTCTGAACGTAATGTACTGTCGTTCCAAAGTTCATCGCGAATTTGCCGAGTCGCCCACCTTAGGGTCTCAGCTGCAGTTTGACCATGCACCCGTCAGTTTTTTACCAAGAATGTGCTAGTTGAGGCGCTGGATTGAATATTATACAGTAAGACAAACTTGCTGTTCTGCCAAAACCCTCCGCAGTCTTAGCTTCATCATGCTTTGAAGTAGTTGACAACCGATTGAAGGGTTCGATACTGATGCCCAAACATGAGTCAGGACGGTTATTGCCCGCGGCATTCTTCATTATAACCACAAGTTAGAACAGCAGCAAACCAATGGTAAACTTAGTTTTTCCGTCTTCTATTCGTCGGATTTCTTTTGAATTCGTTTTCCACATTTCAGGAAATGTCTCAAATCTTTGTTATTCTGGCAGTTCTGATCAGTAAGCACTGAAAAATCACTATTTTCGCATTGATTGTGGTTGATATTTTCGGTAAACTAGAACTGCTAAGGTTTCAAATGTTTGCTTTATCCACACACAAACTCCACAAGCAGAGGCGGGTTGAGGGGGAGAGCAATGGGGCAATTGCCCCTCTGTCCACCATTTTTGACTTTGCCGCAGGGCATTTTGAGAAGCGAATATTAGGATCGATTGATGCAGGGCATTTTCGCTGACTAGCATTTTGACCGTTGGCCGCACGGCATTTCACGACCCAAAAATGTATTATTACTATTTTTATTACTTTTATTATTATATTATTATTGTTTTTTAGTTTTTTGTTGATTGTTTCAGACTGTGGATAAACCTAGGCAGTTTTAAATAATTCTCAGTGCGAAGGTAACAGTTTAAATAAATAAATATAAACAACTTTTGATTTTTTTGAAAAATTGCCGCTCTGCAATATCCAGTGAAAGCAGGAGCCGGAGGGCAATTTTCACGAGACCACCTTGCCCCCCGGCATTTCTTACGGTGGTAACGTGGATGGATTTGCCGCAGGGCAACGGATTGCCCCTAGCTTACCTCAGACCTCGATCCGCCTCTGTGACCACACAGACTTAGAACCAGAAATTCTGCAGTTTGAGAATAGTTGAAACATCTGCCTCCTAGGGGTTGCAGTTACTGAGCATCATGCTCCTGACATGTGATCGGCGGATCGATTCCCAGTCCGACAGCGTTTTGTTGGTTACACTCTGTGTGTCACCATAAGCAACTTCTTATACGTTCCTTCAAGATTCAGTGCACTCTGTCTGACGGCTTTCCTTATTTCGGCGGTATAGGTGCTCATCTGCCATGTGCTACTGGAAGAGCAAGGAAGACTGAACGGCATCAATATGACTGCAGCTGAACAGCAATGCACTTGCTATTCGTTCCGTACTTGTGGAAGTGGAAGAGGAGTATTCTAGAGCCTAGACGCCAGTCCGTGCTATACACGGAAATGGCTAAAATTCCACCGACAGATTTGAAAATAACTCTCTCGACAGCCTGGAATCTCCCGTTTGGTCAGACATTTTGTGAGGCCATTGCATCACACGTATTTCTTGTCTGTGTACTGTGTATCCATGCAAGTGGGATATCATCACAATTCGTGACCACGGAAGACTTGATCATGGCACACCGCCATTTTCTTCATTGTCAATACCCTTTATCTCTGCAGTGATCGGTACTTGTCAGCTGCCCGACACTGTAGTTCCTGTGACCAGTCCAAAGGTAGGAACCAACTACGAAATAACCGGCGAATTTGACTAATTTCACCATTGAAATAGCGAACTTTGTTTCTGAATTCTTGCTTCTTCGTTTCGTGAATCCTTACCGGAGAGGCACAAACGTAATGAAAGAGTCTAAAATACTTTTCTCCGGACTTTGTGGTTGATGTTCTTCGTTTTTCTTCTGACCTCGTCATGACATGGTCTACCATGCTGAATCAGAAGCATTTTCTTTGATTGTATGTGTGTTGTGAAGTGTGAATTTGGAAAATATTGTGCCATACGATTTGGTTGGGTTGCTAGGGAAATTTACAGCAGATTGATTCTCACACTTAGAATTCCCTCATGCATCTGGTAAGAACTCCGTAATGTCTTCTTATTCGTTCTCTACACATTACTATCGCCGTCACCAAAAATCTCCCGATCAAAGTGGGAAATCTGCAGATCCGAAAGCCTGCATGATTCCCGCTCTAAACGAGTGCTTTCAAATAGATGTTCCTAAAGATATTCTGGGGTATCCATTACATGAAAATAGGATATATAACATGAGAATAACGACCCACCACTTCTGTGATTTTAGACATCACAATCACATCACTATCTGGAAAAGTGTCAATGAAGCGCAGGATTTGATCCCTCTCAGAGTACGAAGCGTGGCAGCAGGCTGGCTGAGGGTTGCCGACAAGTACAGAATGACTTCATTTTATAAGCGCTGTTAAACCCTAATGGCGAAAGTACTCAACAAAGTAACTCTGGAAGAAACAATACAGGCGGCAATGCGCACCAGCAACACAGCGCTAAAAGAAAAAGTTTTCCAGTTTTTGGAACGCAATTATGCCAACTTCAATGCAATCAAAATGAAAACAATATATTAGTTTTAAATAACATTGATGAGAAATTAGCTGATATTGTTGTGCAAGTACTATTTAGTGCTGAACGTATGAAGATATTTACGTATCTGAAGAGGGTGAAATTCATCTCAAGCTCATGAAAACGTTCCAAAGTAAAGAGGGTGCAGAGCACAACAGGAAAATCAAGAACGGTGATCCAGATTTCCTCAAAACCAAATATCTATCACACCTTACTGAGCTCATACTCAAGTTGATCTTTTCAATCCATATTCTGATTCAAGAGCACCAACTTTTCATATTAACAAAGGGATATACGGATGCATTTATCGCTCCCTTCGAAACGAATAGTCGTATTGGTTCAAGTAGGGATCAAGATCTGTATGGGTTGGAGACGTATATTTGGCAATCTCGACCCCGCGAACTGTATCCTTCTGATGTCCGTGTAGCGACCCAAATACGTACCAAGCGAAAACCAGACTCTCGGTGTAATAATGAAAAAAAAATCCCAAAAAACTGTAACTGTGTTGTGTTCACTTCACCTTAACATTTAACAACGTTTCGGTTATATAGGGTTCTACCACCACCTAATTTTCGGACTCCTGATGATGGATTCGGATTCAGAATATTTTTCTGATCCAGAAAACGTTCTTTATTGGGTGTCTTATCCACTTCCGGCGGAAGTCAGGTTTATTGGTGAAACAGCGGGGGTTTAAGTCCCAAAACGAGTTTCGGGTTGGCCGGGGGTTTCGGGGGTTGGGGGGCTTGGGGGGCGAAGCCCCCCGTGTGGGGGTTGCGGGGGCGGAGCCCCCGCAGGGGGTCTTAACTCGGATCTTAACTCAGACATTAACTTGGATCTTAACTCGGGTCCTAACTCGAATGTTAACTCGGGTCTTAACTGGGATGTTAACTCGGATGTTGATTTTAACTAGGGTCTTAACTCGGGTCCTAACTCGGGTCCTAACTCGGATGTTAACTCGAGTTTTAACTCGGATCCTAACTCGGATCCTAACTCGGATCTTAACTCGGGTCTAAACTCGGGTCTTAACTCGGGTCTTAACTCGGCTGATCGAACCCCCAAGCACAAGTGACTTCCGCCGGAAGTCCATAAGACACCAAAAGGATGATGTTTTCTGGATCAGAAAATTATGCTGAATCCGAATATGCTATCAGGGGTCCCAAATTTAGGTGGTGGTGTACCCCCAGAAAATCAACGTTTCAGACTGATCGATGTTTCCTGACACATGACGATATTCAACTGCCCATGATTGTTTGAATAAAGGTAGCTTTACCTACGTTACCTTGTTATGTTACAATCCGATCAGTGAATTCTCAATAAAAACCGTGAGAATGTGGGGTTTACTCATGGCCGCGGGACTTCGGGCTTCACTCATGGTCCGCGGGACCGCGGGGTTCAGTGATTGTCCGTGAGGCAACGAGGCTCCAGGATCCTCAACCCCCTTCATACCATCCACTTGTCACATAACGGTTTGGTGACAAGATGGCGGCTACTAGGCGGCCAGCCTATAACAGAAGGTCCCCGACGATTTTTGTGGTCCTCAATCACTTAGTCAAGTCCTACAGTGATGTAGTGTGCAATTTACGTCTCTGGGTTCCGAAGTTTGTTGAAAGCGAAAGGAATATATCATCCAAAATGCCCGCGATTCCATATCACGATTTCATAACGCTTTGTCAACAATTGCCGATAAAATTTCGGTCGGTCAAAGATGAAAAACTGGAAAAGGCCTCCGTACATCGAAGAAACAGAAACAAAATTTTAATTACGAAGTGCTAATGTGGATTGTTCTCAGTAGGTTGCCAGGCACTCAATTTCGATTTGCCCAATAAGCGTACGTTCTGTTGAAAAATGAAGGTTACCGACAAATCCGAACAGCGGATACCAAAACGGTAGACTTATTTTTCCAGAGCTCACACCTATCTGAATCGTCCGCGGAAAATGCGGTTCTTGGTGAGAGAGATCTTCGAGAGTTCTAATGCAATTGAAATTAGTGGCAAGTCTATGGTGTTTGGACACAAAAGACTCGTTTCGTCTGATCCGTTGTGTCAGAATCAACGTAATCACTCGAATCGATTTTCTTTTCTCTTTTTTGGAGTGCTGCGTTAGTGACTGCAGTGAGTTTTTTATTATCGCTAAGAGCGGTTCTCTCTCTCGTATTACTGTGTTCATCACTGCCTGTCCGTAACAGGATTTGCGAATGTATACTACGACACGCGAATCGGTTGAGTTGCCAAGGAAAACTTAGAAGGGTGATTCGCGCAGTCGTACTTCATAACGCTCCTTCGGAATTGCTCTCCCTACACGAGTATCTTCATCACCGAGAATCTCCCGATCAGGGTGGGAAATCTGCAGACTGGATAAAGTGCATGATTCCCGCTCTAAACGGGTGATTTGAAATGGATGGTCTTTATGACTGGATATTTTTACCCTATACCACTACATCAAAATTGAATCTGCCGATAACTACTCACCACATCAGTAACTCCTGATAGTCATGACATGGGTTTCCAAGCTGGTTTTTTTCTCGCTTTAACTTTTATCAGTTGGGGAAAACCATTTCGTACTATCGCAGTCTGAAGCTATTCTAGATGTGACAGACACAATGCCCACTTCTCTCGCGGTACTTTTCGAAGTTCGGGGGAACTCACAAACCTAGGCTGGACATTGAGAAACGTTATAAAATCAAGAACACTTCAAGAAAGTTCGGAATCTACAACAACATTTAGGCCTCTGATTCAAAGAAGAAGCGAAAAAGAAACGAGAAACCCAAGGATTTTGTTTGCCGAGCAGGAATATGAACGAAGCCCTAGTCGATTTTCCCGCCCGCACCATGTTTGTTATTGACGAAAACTTGATATATGAACCGAACATGAACGTGGAAGACAGTCTCAAATGATGTGGGAGGAACTCCGGTTGGGTTACATGAGGAATATTTCGCGGAAGGTTGTATTCAAGCGGCATTGTAATGTTTTCTTCCTTTCTGAGTAATGGCTTGGATATAACCGAAGGTTCAGGTTTGAGCCTGTACGCTCAACTCCTCCGTCAGTTTGCATCTAACAATTCAAACAAAACTACGATAAAAAGTAGAAAAACATTCATCGTATCTAAAGCTTTTGCATTTTTGATTCGTGGCAGTCTTGATTTAAGAGAAAATTTTGAAAGCCAAGTGAAAACGATGTCTGCGGGTTCTTTGGTAGCTTTGCAGTTGCCAGACTTCCACCTTACTGTTCCATCAAAATTTGAGAAGCATTGAAGTACCAAAAGATGATGAAACAAAACAGCCGGATATTATGAGAGAGATTGAGTCGTCATCACTCATCACCAGTTGCGGCGTACTCGTACGACCAAAATTTATAACTTCTGATACGGCTCATGAGCCTCGTTGCACGCAGTTTGGCTAATATGAAGCTTGTTTGACATCTAGAAACAGAATGATTCTAGCTTTTTCCTCGTACGAGTATTGATCTACGTATCACAGTCATCGAAAACTGGCACAGCCATCATGGTATCTGTAGCGGAGCCTGAGCAGACCCACGTGACACGACATGCGCAAAAACTTTGCTTGGCCTATTCATTATTATTCTTAGCTTAAAAATGTTGGTCAATTCGCTGCGGGCGAAGATTACAGTTCCACAGTCGTATAAAGGTATTACTTTGCAGCGCCAGATGATTTCGTGGACAGCGCGATTATTCCTGGTTCATGCCTAGAGAGCTCCGTGAGAACCATCACATTCATCGGGATCAGTTTTAGTTACAGAAACGAATCCGCGGTCGCAAAATTATCTGCGACAAAATTGTCGGAGATTTGGAATGAGAACAACCCCTGTTATCTGAGGTTTGTGGACTGTAGTTATTTCCTCCGTCTGACGGCGTTGTACGTTGTACCTCAAAGCAAGAAATTTCGATTCATTGATCATTCTTGAAACTGTTGTATGGTACGAACACTCATTATGAACGAAGCAGATAAAGGGAAAAAATATGAATTTTTCGCTGTTTATTAAGTCGTATGTTATCAACCAGTCGCTGAGCAGAGAAACGTATGCAACCAGACCCCAGGTGGAGGACGTCCTGTTTGGGTTCGGGTACAGCAGCAAACTTCACGACAAGAAGCTTTTCAAGGGAATTACCACTATGATCATGCAGTACGTGCACCAAGAAAAGTTAATTATTAGTTAACAATAAGCATCAAGAAAAGTTAATTATTAGTTAACAATTCTGAAGAGCAGACGTAACTTCAGTTTGACCTTTAATCTGCCCTCCGATTTGGAAGCTTAGTTCTGCACGTTCGGGCAACAACGGAAATATATCCCGGTTTAGCGTCAAAGTGTAGATGCCATAACATTTTGCGGAAGGTTGTATCCAAATAGCAACGTATTACTCGCTTCCTTTCCAGGTACATGTAATGGCTTGGATATGACCGAAGGTTCAAGATCGAGCCTCTCCGTTAAACTCTTCTGTCAGTTTGCACTTAAAAAATCAAACAAAAATACCATAAAAAAGCAGAAAAAAAATCATCGGCCCTAAAACTTTTGCTTTTTTGATTCGTCGGAAATCCGAATTTAGAAACACGTTTGAAGTTCAAGTGAAGACCATGCGGGCGGGTTCTTTTTGGACAACAAAGATGATCTAGAAACCTAGACAACAACCTGTATTAACAGAATTTGTTTCGGTTATACGGTTTATCTTCGGCTTCAAGTCGAAATGCCTAAGAAGATTCGCAAGAGAATTTATGCTTAATTTGTTATTTTACATCTTACTGCAACCTTCCGCAATACGTCCCACGAGCATCTAGCCGGGGGACGCCCGAAGGTTTCTTAGTGGTACACGAAACTACGATTAGTTTCAACGAGATACATAAGTTAGGCTGATGAGGGATGTAGCCAGCCAGGAACATGGTTTGATGATGCTGGAAATCAGGCTTGGACAGTTTCCAGGTTACTTCACGCGACTGCGAAATTCAACGTGAAACTTTGGAAAAATGATTAAAAAGCGCAGGAGATTATCAATACTAATAGGCTTACGGCTCGATGAGAATATAAGTACACTGTCTCGATGCTTTTCGCCACAATTTTGCCTCAGGTCGTGATTTACCCCCCATATATCGCTTCGAATAGTTCAATTCGATTCACAGAGCGATAAGATACTGACTGGGTATAAAAAGTGGTCAAATGCATCGAGACAGTACAGTAATCAAAGTTTAACGGTAACATTCGAAAAAAAACAAAGTTGTATTTCGAGCAACGGACACGCGAGTATCTTGGCAAAGAGAGCAGGAATTTCATATGAGGTTTTATTCCCTACAGAGATAAGTTCACATAATTACTGCGCTCACGGGCATTCTACGGGCGGTTCATCGCGCTCACGGGCGTTTGATATTTTTTAAAATATTGGTTGAATGTAAAAATTCATGTACAGAATTAAGTATGGTGTTTATAAACAATAACTGATCAAAACCTCAGATTTGAAATATTATTCAAATCTGAGAAGGCAAAAATGGAAGAAGGCAAGGCGTTCAACACTTTCGCAGAGTTCGAGTCCTATCGCCTGAAATGGCAAGCAGAAACATAACAAACGTTCTCTGTGACAAGATCAAAGAAACTCCAGCCAACTCCTGCGCAATATTCCACGCTACCAAACACGGAAATTGTGTATGGATGCATTCACTCCAGTAGCCGAACTGGGAAGGGACACGAAAACGTCTTGTTCAAAGGTCGCGGAAGACACTATGTCCAATGTTCTTCAAGGTTTCTGGGTTCCAGCGAGAAAGAAAGCTGGTTATATCGGAAACATTCAATTCAGCATTTGCTATGGCTTGCCGGCATGTTTTCTTCGTTCAAATATTGTTGACTTAAAGGACTGACGCGAGTCTTTACAATGAGAATGACTACCATAGCCGGTGGAGAAGGCAGTCCCGCGAGAGTGCCGAACCGTTTGTTGTTTTTGATGGCTATTTGCAACAAGTTCACGATGAGAAATATAACGAGGAAGAAGTTTGAGAGGATGGAAAGCCGGGACAAGCCACCCGTTATGCTGAGATCAGAAAGGTCACCAAGCTTATTGACGCAATGGTCGCTGATTCGACCGCAAGCGACTACGAAGAACTTCTACTCGCCTTGAAACAAGAAGCAGAAAATTTGTTGGAAGGTCGACATCCTTGTAGAAACTCAAGTTCTGAAGATGAAATGTCGGGATAAAGATCAAGGAAAACAGAGGACATTCCGCCCACCTAAATTTTGAAATCCCAGAGATTGCCGTTGGTAAATCGATCCAAAGAGGACGCCCAAGTGGTCCGAGCAAATGTTTCGGTTTCAACAACACTCAGAAAAGTCAGAAATCGGATGTAAATGACTTGAAGGACCAGGGAGGACCACCGGACAAAGAGCCGGCGAAGAGACGTGCTAAAGCAAAGTCGGTTGCAACCAAAGAGCGAGAAACTTCTTTTCAAATAATGGACGCAAACCTCGATCTAAAATACGAATGTTCGTGCGGGAGGCAGGTTCATAGCTACAGTCCTCGTTTCCCCTCACCCAATCTAGCTGATCCTCTTTATGATGGAGATATGATTCTGTTGTTAGATCCAGATCACAAAGGCTCCCATTCAGAAACAATTTCACAAAAATGGTGGGTCGAGGCACTGTAACTAACAAAACGAGAGTCATATCTTCTGGTAACCCCAAGCATGCTCAACGCATATCACGTCAGTGCTGCAATGTATCTGCTCCGACAACAGATTCACAGAAACAAGTTAAAGATTGGTGGCTGTGACTACCAGACATGACTCCAGATCGACGTAAGCCTGAACAGGTTAGACGCTGGCTCTTCCGCTGTGCAGATCATTCAATCAAGTTCTCCCGACCACTGGCAGCTGCTAATCAGAAGAAAGAAAGTTGTCTCTTACTATTGTTCGTCAGGCTACGATATGAATGAAGAAACATGTCGACTTTGGGTCACCTTATGAAGGTGGAAAAAGGTACCAAAGTCGTAGTCAACAGGAGGAACTGCCAAAGACAGCGTGGTCCGGATTGTGGGCTCCACGCAATCACAATGGTAATCGCTGTCGTTCACGGCGAACCCCAGTGAAGCAACATTTGATCACGAAGATATGTGGCCACATCTTCTTATTTGTTTTGAAGATCGTTTGTTGACAGTATTTCCCAAAGCCTCACCCAAATACATCTATAGCGTTTTCATCTATAGCGTTTGTGTCGATTTGCGTTTCATGAGGAAACCCCTCAGTGGAACTCGAAACTACGTTCAGTTTCAACGAAACATCATCATCCTTTCGTATGGGCCATATGACTGTCCATCCTATCAGCTAAGAAGAACGGGCCATCCAAAAAAATGAAAAAGCGGTCGTCAAACAGGTGTTTTTTGAAAAGAAAGAATCATAGTTCAAAAAGTGTCGGACCCTCCATTGAAAGTTGCGGACACATCAGCGTGACGACACGATTTTCGGGTATTCTTCTAGCGAGTATTCTTGTAGCGGAAGTCTACTGTATTGTGTTCTGTCCTAAAAATTTAATCCGAGGGCTCCAAGAGAACAGCTGTGGGGGGGGGGGGGGGGGG
>JAQIWT010001591.1:0-10232 GCA_034696485.1 Isohypsibius dastychi | reverse complement strand
TAAAACATAATTTCACATCATTTTTTCAAAATATTTTTATTTTTTCAGCGACGCAAGCGGAAGTCGCTAGAGCCCGCGTACAGAGAGAAAGCCGAAAACTTCCAGTGAAATCTACCCAGCCTGCAGTTTCCACTTCCGGTTCCAACCAGCCTATCTCCAAAGCACAAACTTTTCAGGACCTCGTCGCCGAAATGGACCCATCATACCGTAAAATGAAAGAAATCGAGAATCTGATACGTGAAAAATTCTCCAACACCTTCGGAAAAGCATTTCCGGTCGAAGTCAAATTAATCGAGCCAGGGCAGGGAAGACGCGCCATCGACAATATCGGACTTCCGGAACTAGAGCTGATTCGAAAAAATCTCGCCGGAGCGTTTGCTAATCAGATACAAGCTGTTTTCGAACAACAAAGAGGCGTTGATGAGCTGGAGAGTAATTATAATTTGGACGAGGAGGACGATTATGAAAGTCAAACATTTTCCTCTGTTAAACGACGAGCTTTAGCAGGGTTTATTTAATTCTCCTACTAGTTTGGAAAATTCTTACACTCACATTGTACCGGTGTTACTGTTTCTCTGTTAGTCAGTTGGAATGATAGCGGCTTTCATTTCAATATTGTTTCATGTCGCAGACCAAATGGCATAATTTTCTCTCTGACAGTGAGGTCAATGAAGACACGCATAAATCTGTCATCTTATTGATTAGCGGATGACAGCTGTTTGATTAATTAGTACCGCAGATGTTCATCTTGAAGAAGAGCAGTCAATCGCCGGAAATTGCATGTTTTGTTTTTGTTGTGTTCTTTCTAAATTCAAACGTGGCTGAGCGAGGTGGTTGGAATCGGTTAGAAAGGAATTTTCGTGACCATGTGACAATATGGTCGAAATGTGACCATTGGTCGTCGAGTCGAGTGGCGGACTTATCAAGCGAGGGGGGCTGGGTGAGCGTGATTGATGGGTGCGTAGCTCCGCCCCCGACGCGCGGTTTTCGTGTTCGAACGTGTTTGGATTTGGAATGTGAAATCTGATCTTGCTTGTCTCACGAGCGTCTGATTTATCTCACTTCGATCGCTATCTGGAAACCATTTGTCGCCATACGATCCGTTTTCTTTCTTCAACCATCAAAACATTCCAAGTTTCCATCTCGAATCTGTTGAGATTGGGCCACGATCACTGCGACCCCATTTTGTGTATCGTTTTGCTTTGTTGACGACTTGTTGATTCCTGTGAGGTAAGCACGAGAGAACGCTGCGTCAAGTCAGTTTTTTCGGGAAACAGCAGCCTGACAGTACGATTTCGTAGAAAAATGTGCGAACGCGTTCCATACCGCGGCAAGAAATGGGATTACTCTTCTTCGTCTTCGAAACCATCCACATCTTCCGGATCTGGAAATGAGGTGGAATATCATCAAACGATGGATCTGGTCATCAACATGTTCTCGGAAGTGAAGAAGAAAGCTGACATGGACTTTCAAGTGTCAGCATATAATGAGGAGCTGAAGGTTTACGGAGATCAGATGCGGAGATCTCGATGGACGTTGTGCGTTCAGCCAAGGGAGGAATGCGAGACAGAGGATGGGAAATCTACAGTTTGTGCTGTTGGGATGTTCCTGTTGTTGGATAGTCCTTGCGATGTGGAGCTGATGAACAAACGAACGGAAATCAGGTACGAAATTCAGAAGGGGAATTGATGACATTTTTTACACAAACTGGTCATGTTTTTCTTCAACCGGAAGTTGATCGTTGATTTAAAAAAATTAAAAATGGATTTTGCCGAATTATCCGTTTTGGTTGATTATTTCGATGAGTGAATGCTTGATGGCGTCTGTGATGAAAATTTGACCGGAATCCATCATGTTTTTGTTGAGTTTTGTGTTTAGAACTATTCATTGTTCTTCTGCTTCGTGTGATAATATGATTTTTTTTCGGTGTTGTTCTCTGGTGTTATGTTTTCGGTTAAATATTTAGGCCTCATTTTTAATCTCCGCGATTTATTTTCTGACGATGTTTGCGATATGTTTTTCCTTTTTTCCGGAAACTTCAATTGTACCAGTTTGGGAGTTTTTGTTGATTTAATTTCCGTTTTTGAATATTTTATTACTTTTTATTCATATGTTACACATTGTTATTTATTGATTATTTGTTTAATTATTTTTTGAATATTTTGCTTAATTTTTCTTATTTCCGTTCGTTTTTAGCATCATCGGAAAGGACGACAAGAAGTTGCACACATGCGATACTGCGCCTCAACTCTTCAGCCTGAAAAAAGGCAAGCGCGTCCCCGCTGACTTCTGGGGTATCAGCGGATACATCGGTCACGACCAACTGGGCAAAAAGTCGAAATATCTCATCGATGATAAACTGAAAATTCGTGCTGAAATTACTTACACGGTCGTTTCCGGCGGAAACCCACCATCGCAAAATGGACGCGTCTCACCAGCTGAACAATCCGCACTTCCGGAACCAACCTTCTCATCGAACGGTACCACTGACTGCGTTCTCATCTCGGCGGATGGACGACGATTTCGTGTTGAGAAACAACACATTTCTGTTAACGCGGTCTTCGCGGAATTGTTGAAGAAGAACCGGAAGTCCAAGGAGATCGTGGTTCCGAATGTCAATGGAGATGCTCTGGAGGTTGTTTTGGGAGCTTTGAACGCGAAAAAGGCGGACGATGCGGAATTGACGAAGCAAGTGTTGTTGGCCGCGAAGCATTTCGGGATGGACGATTTGGAGAAAAGCTGTTTGGCGCCGTTTTTGGAGGATTTCAACATCGAGAAAGCAGGAACTGCGCTGAAATTTGCGAAAGACAACAAGATGAAGAGTCTGAGGGAAAAGGTCATTGAGTTACTTCCGGCTCAGTTGGAGACTTTGACTGTTCAGAATGCGGCTAAAGCGTTGAAGATTGCCGTCGAGTTCGATGTGGAAATTTTGAAGATGAAGGCATTGGATGTTGTGGCCAGGAATGTGATGGGATTTGTGAAAGCCGGGGGATTTTATGAGATCGCTTCGGATCCTCATTTAGTTCTAGAGGTAGTCTTTCTTTTACATTCTTTCTTTATTTAGTATCCGCGATAGTGAGTATGTGTGGTTTTAGGTGGAGGAGGCTGCTTCTGCATATACGGATTCGTTGAAGGCTGATTCTGCAGATGGTGAACGTCCGACGAAGCGAGTGAAGGTGTCCCCGGAATCCTGAGCTGGAATTACTTGTCCCCTTCTGATTGGTTGAAGTAGTAGAATTTGCCATTCTTCATTCTTAGATTATACCGTAGATTCTTGTTTTTGTTAGTTTATTCCTTGCCGAAAATGATCTTGTCTTTAAGTTTCATGTTGTAGAATCGGTTTTGTTATCGGTGAGAGAGTACGGTACGAGATGCTTTTGTTCCAGCTCATATGTTTCTGGCCTTCTGAAAGTCTACCGAGTAAACTTTGGATTTTTCGCGGTGTTGAATCACGCGATTTACGTCAGCAAGATACAGTTGGGATAAGTTCAGCAGGCTATTTTTCAACAGATTTCAAACTGCAAATATTGCACTTCAGGAAAGGTGACTGCTTCCCTAAATTTCATCGGCTGAGAATTTGAGTGAGAAGTCTTAGTTCCTGTTAACGCGGTTGTGTTCCATAAACAAAAAAACCCCATTATCATATTTTGAACAGAAAATGATGTAAAACCGTGCAATACAATACCAAAATACAAGTGCGAAAAACCACGAGCTTCAGAAGAATGATTACTCGGAAGCCTCGGTTTATTTGTTCGAATACGTTAGTACTTTAGTGCGATAAATCTGAAACTTCGGGCCAAAACTTGAGCCGATGTACGGCCCGTTCTGAGCCCTGTTCTTGCTGACACACTAAGCGAGTGAAGTCCACATCGCTCAGTTCAGTTGCCCTCATTCGCATCCAAAGTTCCGACTTCCCACGGCTCTGATGGATTCATAGCGAGCTGATTGAAATTTCGAGAAGTATTTGTTTTGGTTATTTTAACGGCACATCTCTGCATTAACAGCTATGGCTTTACCATCAGTCCCCAAAACGCCAACAAGGTACTGTATCGTACCACTCATTCTTCGCCATTTTGTAGTTAACAGCGCTCGTTATTCCAGTTCACAAATGACATCTGGTCCGTGGAGTAGTTTAGGCCCTCTGATCCCCATCCACCGGAAAACAATCGACTTGGACATTTACGATTTCGACCAAGTTCGCCATCGCAAAGATTTGGACATGAGTGCCAGCGCCTCAAACACTGAGCTGAAATTGTACGGTATTCCGCTGGAACAGTCACGTTGGATTTTGATGGTGGCTCCAGTTTTGATTGTTTCGCCACCTACAGACCCAAGTCATGGCGCAAGCTCCGCAAAGAAAGCCAGCGTGAAAAGTATCGGGGTTTATCTGGATCTTGATGGTGCTGGAGATTTCACGATGCACAATGAGGGTAGCACCATAAGGTAATTAAACGAAACTGGATTTAATCTAACACAAAGCAACTTGTTTCCGCAACTAAAGTGGGATTTAATTGTTGTTCCATCTCACCCCTTCCGTCCCGATTTGTGATGCAAGTATTTGCGTCATTCTCAAATGTATTTTGAATCGTTTTTTTCACTGTTTTCTCATCTTGATAATGGCTTGAATGTGGATTATAATAATATTTATCTTGCAGCATCTTCAACGGCAGTAACGTGAATAAAACATCTTATTCCGTGGAGCAGTTGCAGTACACTGTGAAGAATGGTCAATCGGAAACCGATAAGATCTACCACGAACTGATATCACATTCGACCCTGCTGGCAGATGGCTATCTTGAAAGCGGATTTCTTCGTATTCGCGCTGAAATATGCTACAGAGTTGTCTCTGGTGGCGATCAACCTGGATCATTTGGTTACCAAATACGAGGAGACTGCGAAAGAGGTGCCCCGGACTGCATTGTCATCTGCTCCGATGGAAGAAAATTCACAGCTCACCGGTCACAGTTGTCCGCTTGTCGGCTTTTTTCGTCGCTTATTAAAAAAGACTCAACGATGAATTGCTCTCAATTAAAGGTCGACTTGGATAGTGAAACTGCAGAGGCAATATTGGAAAGCATATACTCCTTGAAGCCTTGGAGTCCGACTCTATGTGGAAAGCTGCTCGTTGCTGGACGGAAGTATCAGCTCGAGGCCGTGGAGGCGCGGTGCATGAAATTGCTCACAACTGATCTGACCGTCGAAAAGATCGGAACAGCTCTCAGCATTGCCAAAAAGCACGCCATTCCCGAACTAGAAAAAAAAGCCACCCCATTATTTCCCGAAAAAATTGGAGATTTGACGGTGAAAAAGGCAGCTGCCGCGTTGAAGATCGCCCAGGAGCACTCAGTTCCAAAGTTGGCCGAGAAAGCTCAGGAGCTGGCGGTTAGGGATATATTTGGTTTTGCGACGGCTGGGGGATTTCGGGACATTGGCGACCAACAGGATTTGGTCCTTCGCATTCTGCTTTCTGCACATCGCTTCGGTGATCCGAAACTGGAGAGCAACTGCCTTGGCCCCCTGGCAGAAAATTTAACTGTTGAAAAGGTCACCGCTGCCCTGAAGTTTGTGAAAGATTGGTCGCTTCCGATCTTGAAGGAAAAGATCATCGAGTTCATCCCGGATAAGCTGAACAATCTGAATGTACACAATGCGGCTGCTGCGTTGACTACCGCCGCTGGGCATTCGGTGGATATTCTGCGGAAGAAAGCAGCGCAAATAGCGGCGGATGATCTGGAGGAGTTTTTAAAAGTTGGGGGATTCCAGGAATTGGCTGCTTTTCCGGATTTGATTCGGGAGATTGCTGATGCAGTTTCACAGCGACAATCAAAGAAAATGAAAACTGAACCAACCGAAAGCTAGCTGACCCTTCCCGGTTGTGGATCTTCTTGAAGTTCGCAAAACCAGCCAACAGTTCAATTGCGATATTTTGTTCATACGTTCCACATGATTCTGGATGCATCTCTTCAGTTGGTTGCATCTTTGACTGATCTAAGTATTCTGCGTTCCTGTGTTTTTAGTGACGTCCCGAGCAAACTACTTCAGTTGTGACCAGTTTACATACAGAACTTCTTTGTTTTCCCGCTTTTGAAAAGCAAATAATGAATCACATGTTCAATTGTTTTTTCCTTGAAATAAAAGACCCCACTAACATGTGTGCTCCGTTATTTGCGTCCAACCAGCTAAATTCCGAAAAGTCTGAATGTAGTGCTTGAATTCAGGTACCTGAGAGTAATTGTGCGAGGGATTTATCGATTCTACACAGTTGGTCTTGGGAAGATCAGCCATTTCATCACGTCAGATATGACGAAAATTGAACAAGAACGTCTCGGGAACCGGAATGACTTCCGGTCGTTTGGAGCGGTGGATCGCCAGCCTGTTGATTCTAATGATTCGAATTCAGAGTCAGATAATTTCGAACTTTGAAAGGTCAATCGCAAAACGCATCAACCGCTCAACCCCAGAGCGAACTCCAACACACCGACTAGTAACTTCAATCAGCGTAATACAATTTCGAATTCTGTTACTGTTGGTAAATACCGCAGATTTCGTTTCTGTTACTCTCTTTCTTGCCGAAAATTATCTTGCTCTTGAGTTCCATGTTGTAGCTTTGAGAATCGGTTTTCGTTATCGGTGAGTGAATGCAAGATCATGCTTTTGTTGCGCTTCACGTGTTCGGGACCATGGAGATAATCGCTCCCTGTGACCATGGAAGTACACCATCCTCTGGCCATAAGAACCAGGTTTGGCAGTTCTTGTAGCGCGTAAAACCACAACAAAGTTCTTGAAGGGATGGCCTCTGTCGTCACCAAATCCGAAAGGTGACCTTTCCGTTTTTCGACCTTGAAATACTGTAGCAGAATTTACTTGGCCATCGAGTTCTATTCAAGCAAACAAATTTTAGATCATATTTCAACCCAAAACAAAAATGGACGTTTTTTCAATTTCCACTGCAGCGACATAATCTCACCGGAAGTATCTTCCGTTGATTTATCAGTCAACTACGTAAGTAAATAAATAATCAAGTATTCTGGAAATAAAAAACAAGAAGGAAGTAACAAATTGCACAAATGATATCGAATCTCTTCGAGTTCGAAACCACAACAAATGCAGTGATGGGCGATTGAGGCAAAATGCCAAGGGGAAAGCGGTTCTTGTAACGAAAACCCCTCTTGTTATCCATTTGTCAGACCCTCCGTAAATAAGCTGTGATACGTCACAGCTACGACACGATTGTTGAAGGTTCTTGTTGGAAAAAGTTCTTATGGCCAGAGGATGGTGTACCAAAGTGATGAAATTGGTTGGTCTAAACAAGTCGGTTGCATAGCCATGACCAAGTTTACCAGATCAGTGTTGACCCCAGCAAAAGATATTCGGTAGAATTTCAAATTTTCGTTTAAACTTTCTTTGTTGAAGTAGACCAATTCACTTTGTTACGTTTTTCGAATTTTCTTCGCTGCTGCTTGGGTGCTGTTATTTGAATAAAATCTGTCTCGCCGTTTGATACATTCGGGCTTGCAACCGGGCGATAAGAAAAGAAGATTCTAATCAATTTCACGCTGACTGTAGTCCACAATCCACATCGCTTAGCTGTCCTCATTCGCATCCAAAACAGGTCGGACAAATTTATTAACAGCTAAATCGAATTTCAAACGCCGTTTGTTCTACCTAGCTTAACGACATACTGCTGTACACTTTTAAAGTCATGACAGAACCTCAGATCGGGAAGCTGACATTCCGGCGTTCGTTGACTAGAAAGGCTGCTGGTATGGGTCCGTCAGGCAGCTCTGCAACTGGTCCTCTGAATCCCATTGCCGCGTCTAATCCCGAATTGCGATTGTACGGTGAACAGGTGGAGCAGTCGCGTTGGATACTGATGGTGGCTCCACTTATCCTTTCATGTTCTACAGACTCCAAGCCTGGAACTAGCTCCGAGAAGAAAGCCAGTGTGAAGAGTGTTGGGGTTTATCTGGACATTGACAGCCCTGTTGATATAGTTATGATGAACCAGGGTAGCACCATAAGGTAGTCAGAAATTAATTCAATCAGGCCTCATAAAAATTGTTTTGTTCGTTGTTCCATGTGTTTTTGTAAGTCACGATTTTGTCTTGCAGCATTTTCAACAGCGGCGGCACGAAAAAGAAGACTTACAATGTGAACACAAGTTTGTTCACTGTAGCGTACAGTGCTTCGGACACCGAGAAGATCTACGACGAATTGATATCACATTCGGCACTCCTGGCAGATGGTTATCTCGACGGTGGGTTTCTTCGTATTCGCGCCGAGATATGTTACAAAGTTGTTCCCGGGCGCAACCAACCCAGATCGTGCGGTTACCATTTACGAGCAGAGAGCGAACTAGGACCTGCGGACTGCACTGTCATCTCCTCTGAAGGCAAAAAGTTCCCTGCTCACCGGTCACAATTGCTCCTGTGTCCACTCCTTGCATTGCGTATACAGACTAGTTTATTGTTGGAAGGATCTCAACTGCCGACCGACTTTGATGGCGAAACTACAGAGGCAATGTTGGAAAGTATTTATGCTCTGAAGCCATGGAATCCCACTTTATGTGGGAAGCTGCTCGTTGCTGCTCGAGCGTACCAGCTCGAGTCCGTGGAAGCGCGGTGCATGAAAATGCTCACCACCAATCTGACTGTTGAAAAAGTCGATACAGCTCTCAGCATCTCCAAGAAGCACGCTATTACCAGTCTGTCGAAAAAGGTCATCCCATTGCTTCCGGAAAAAATCGGGGATTTAACGGTGAAAAATGCAGCTGCTGCGTTGAAAATTGCCCAGGTGCACTCAGTTATAAAGTTGGCAGAAAAGGCCGAAAAATTGGCGGTTGAGGATGTACTTGGTTTCGCAAAAGCCGGGGGGCTCCGAGATATTGGCGACCAGCAGGATTTAGCCATTGGCATACTGCTGTCTGCAAATCACTTCGGTGATCCAAAACTGGAGAGCAACTGTCTTGGCCCTTTGGCGGAAAATTTGACGGTTGAAAAGGTCACCGCTGCGCTCAAGTTTGCAAAAGAGTGGTCACTTCCGATTTTGAAGGAAAAGGTCATCGAGCTCATTCCGAATAAGCTGAAGAATCTGAGTGTGCAGAATGCAGCTGCTGCGTTGAACACCGCAGCCGGGCATTCGGTGGACATCCTGCGGAAGAAAGCAGCGCAAATAGCGGCGGATGATCTGGAGGAGTTTTTGAAAGTGGGCGGATTCCAGGAACTGGCTGCTTTTCCGGATCTGATTCGGGAGATTGCCGATGCAGTTTCACAGCGTCAATCCAAGAAAATGAAAACTGAATCAACCGAAACCAGTTAAATTTTCCAGTCTGTGGATTTCTGGACAGTTTTCTTGCGATATTGTGCTTACTTGTTACATAATTCTGCATTCATTTCTCCATTTTGTTACATCTCTCTAACAGACCGAAATATTCTCCTTCTCGAGCGAACTAACTCAGTGACCAAGCCGCAGTATACACGTTACAAAATGCCTTTGTTCTGGTGCTTTGAAAAGAAAAGTAAGAAAAAACATGTTAGAAGCCACTTTGAGTTGTTTTTTCTTTAAAACGAAAATCACACAAACATGAGTGCTCCGTTGTTTGCGTCCAATCAGCTCAATTCCGAAAAGTCTGAATCTGGTGCTTGTGTTCAAGTACCTGAAGGTGATCGCATCAGCATAATCTGGACGTCTCTTCGTGGCGCTACTTTTCTACAATTTCTAGTCAGAAACAGTGCAGTTGTTAAAAGGTCACCCTCAAGATTTCCCACCGATCGACTCCAAAATGTTTCTGTCGCTCCTCGCACTGGCATGTTGCTTCGTTCCGGCTCTTTTCGCGGTAAGGATGCTTTCATACAAAACATAACGTTAAATGACGACATGATATTATCTTGTTTTTCAGCCTTACGGTGAGTCGAAATCAGGTAAGGCCGCTGTTCACCACACTAACGACTCTTTTTACGAAAAACTAATCTTCTGAAAACATTTGTAACTCAGGTCAGCTCCGTTGGTGGGGAGGTGGAAACAGTAGGTTGACACATCAGGTGCCTCTGGTTTACTGAAATGCCTCATTCTCTTTTATCCTTACCAGATAATTATAATAACAACAACTTCAACAACAATAATAACAACAACAACATGCCAAACTACGACGACGGCTTCAGCGGATCAAGCGCTACCAGCAACTCGAACTCCAACAACAATAATAACAACTGGAACGGCGGAGGAGCAAACAA
>JAQIWT010001590.1:0-10233 GCA_034696485.1 Isohypsibius dastychi | reverse complement strand
TCATGTTCATCGTTGGAGAAGATCGCGGCGATTCTCACTCTTGACTAACGAGACAAAATCTTGGATGATTTACTAAGAAATGTGTAGCTAAATGGCCGTTGATCTTGGGATGACATGCACCGTGTTCTTGATGACCGAAACTATGGAACTTAGTAAGTCCTTGTTCTCAAAATTTACCTCGTAGTTCATATATGTTGATTTTTGGTGGAAATTTTTTTAGCCAACAAGGTCACAAACGTACGGCGATGGTACAAGATTGTTATAATCGTGTGTTCCAGCCTCAATCTACGGTCCAGGCAGTGCAACAACTCAGATAACTCTTGAGTCAGACGGTACTTTTTAATCTGATTTCCATCGCATCTTACATCTAGAACTTTGATACAGCACAGCACTTTTCTGGAAATGTATTCAATCCGTCATGGTTGTTTCGTTTGCACTCCTTCACGGAAATCGACAACCCAAAGAAGCACCATGTTCAAATTCTGTCTCGTATTCGCGATCGGATTACTGCCCCTTACGCATGCGGTAACCAACGGTCAGTCAGATGCGTGTTTTTTTGGAAACTGTTTCTGTGTTTTCTACTCGGGACAAAACTCAAGAAACCATGGCGTCGATTGAAAGTTACTTGGTTTGCAGTTGATGAAGCGAAGTGCAATGAAGCTCTCGAACGGTTTGTAGCACCTGACATCACCTACACTGCCAAGCATCTTTGGAGCCCATGTGGTGTGTACCGTACTGTAATATTTGTAAAAGCCAAAAGAAAACTGCTTCTTTGTAACAGGTCATCTGTGTGCGAATTCTAGCGGCCAGTTCCCCACGGGACAGTTTCCACATCCCTGGGACTGTAATGCGTTCATCAACTGCTACGAGGTATAACATATACTGTACGTTTTCGGGAAAATGAATACTGTAAATCACAGATAATGAAGGATCCTAGATTGGATCTGAATCTAATTGAAATTATTGGTGAATGATCCTCCAAGACCTTCTATTTGATCTCGTAGAACGACGCTTGGGTACACTGGTGTCAGCAAGGACTTCATTTCAACGAGTGCGTCTAAAACTTATCAAGTTGATATCTTTCCCCGCGGAAAATCACCTTACTAATTACCATAGAAGGCAGAAATTAAGGTTGCCATGATCGGTATACCTACGGGGACTTCTAAATTACGGCTGATCTTTGGTTACGGTTACCATAGCTAATCCGTAGACTGTATTTTAGGGCTAACTACCATTTTTCCAAAAAGCTTTTCTTAACTAACAATACAACCACTGTTTGTTATCACAAAAAAATTGCAAATTCACCAGTGCCCATCAAACAGGAGGGGGAGATCACCACCGAGACTGACGTCAAGAGCAACTAAAGTAATCAACTTCCGGTCTCGGGATCTTTTTCTCTCTCGTTCCTTGATCAGTGCAAGATGTGTTTTTTCTTCAATATCATTCTTTTACCCAACAGAGGAGTATTTTGGCACGTGTTTCTCTAGAAGAGATTCCATTTTTCGGTGTTTTATAAAAGTCTGACTCTGGTGTATTATTATGAGGTTATCCGTTTCCGGTCGCGGCTTTTCGACAAAGGGTCCTTCCATGCGGATTGGTAGGGGCTGGCACTATCTGCCGTAATTCTGGGGTGTATGGCATGAGGGTGCCGTTACGCCACTGAGACTCCACAGCAAACCATAAATTTCATCTGTCTCAAATTTCGTTTTCACGTTATCCTGATCGACAGTGCATCACTTAAAATGTCTGAAATTATTGAATCAACTGCAGAGTCTCTTGAACAGTTCAATGGAGTGGAGGAGGAAACGTGGGGACTTGGCGCTGGATTTCATGTTGACTTGGAAGTAGCTTCGGTGTTCTTCTGCATCTTTTGAACGTATCAGCCAAGAGCATCGTTCCCATCAATCGCGGCTTCAATAATCGCTCCTATATTGTGACTAGCCAGTCTGATCAAAAATATATCCTTCGTTGGGGTGGGAGATATTGGACTCGGAAGATGACGGAAAGAGAAGTTTCTACATTGCTTTTCCTGGGAAATGTCGTCCAAAAATCCCGCTTCTTCACGTGATTGGATTTGGTGCTCACAGAGAAAAGTCTGGCATCAGTGCCGAATATATCATAATGGAGAGGAGAAATAGGAGGGATTACCCTTGGATGAGATATATGAGAGCCTAAGGGAGAAGGAGAAGGAGCTGGAGAACGTTCTTGAACAAGTTGCTGACATTTTCCAGCTAATTCATAGCTTCTAATTTGATAGAATTGGCTCGTTGGAATGTGCGTTAACAGCTGCGGATGCGGATTCCTCTGGATTCTGTCTGGTGAAGAGGACCTTGGTTTTGTAGGTGGTCTGTGGGAGAAAAGTGCACACATGCGTACTTTCGGTTTTAGTTCTTACTTTACCCTACTTGGAATTCTTCATCGCTTCTGGTGAAGAGGAAATTGTGCAGTTCCGAAAACGTGAAATCCTTCGACAAAATATGGACTTGATTCCGCGAATGAGCAGTTCTTATCCGCCTTGAAATCCTCATCTCCCCCACTTACAGTTGCAGTCTACAAGGACGTGCCAATAGTCTTGGTTGGTTCACGGGTATTTTAAGCCGCGGAATAAATTGATTAAAATGTTGATTATTATGTCGATTAAAGATGGACAAATCACCGTATGCTTGATGTGGAATTTTCGGGTGCATTTCCGGTTGATGCCGACTTCTTCGACGGTTTCGAAGGATTGGGGAGTCGAACGAATCAAAGTGATGTCTTCGAGGTGGAAATGATAGTGTTAATTGGAAAGAATGATGGAAGACCTCTGAAGAAGAAGCACGTTTTAACCGGAAGTGAAATTGATGGGCATTTAGAACGAGCGCAATTACATTATTTCAAAGGGAGTATTTGCCCGTGGTGGATGAAGGAAGTCGTTCCTGTTACTGGAGAAGAATTGAAGGAGTGGGAAAGAAGAGAAATATCAGCCGGAAAGTGATGGAAGCTGTTTTGAGCAAGTACGGATTCTGATGATGATCAGACTATGTGGTCAGTGATTTATCCCAGTGATTTCCTGATCTGTTTTTGTTACTAGTGTTTTTCTGGAAATTTGTTGATCGGTTGTTTGTTATTTATTGTTGTTTTCGAAATCTGAGATAAAGTGAAAATCTTCAAAAAATCAAGGGTTCGCAAAAAACATTTTAAGGTCAGGGAGCGTTTTTTTCCACCGAGCAGCACCTCGCAGATACTACGGCAATAATATGGTCATCATTACGGTTAGCCTATGGCCATTCAGTGTTGCTGTGCTATAAAATACTACGGTGATTCGAATGGCAGATTGTTTTAAAACATTATGGCCAATGATTACGGTGGATCTATGGCCAGGCGGCGTAAGATTCCGACATAGCATTTCCGACCATTTGCCCGTTCAAAAAACCTTAACACTTTCCGCGGGGTTGTTAGATCGACATTTCTCTTTATTTTCAGAAACAACATGCAATGTGACTATCCCAAAAACGTCAACTGTGTCACCAAACCCAAACAAACTCCGTCACCAAACGAGAAAATCCTGATTGAGCCTGATATTGATACAGAAGTTTCCGAGGACAGAATCGTCGTTACTTGCAAGGACTCCAACAGTAATTTACTTTTCCGCTTCGTAACCTTTGAACTTTCGAAGTACTTAATCCAGCACGATTTGTTTCCGTTTCCACATTTCAGCCAAATTAAACGAGCGGGAATTTCTCGGAATTCGTCCGGATCTGTGCAAAGATGGTACCGGGAATTATCGAGCTCCAGACTGTCGGTTCTACATCAGATGCACTGGAACCAAAGCATACGTTGCCCGTTGTCCAGCTGGGTTTCTGTTCGATCATATTCGAAAGCAGTGTGACTGGCCAAGTTCGAATCCAATATGTCTCCAGAGCTGTGCTGATAACTACGACACTGACCAGGGGAGAACCAATGAGTGCTTGGCTCCATCGACGGAAAAAACCACAACAAAGCCAGTCAGCACGACCACTGCCAGTGCGTTAGGAATTCACATTCTTACATTCTCACCCAAGTCTTTGGTTTTAATTTGGATTGGCTTTACAGAGCCCTTGAAAGCCACGACACTTTCGCCAGAAGAGAAGCTGGATGTCGCAAACCTGGCGTGTAATGACAGTCACTGCATCCCCAAAGCTGGTTGTCAACCTGAACTGTGCAAGCAGCCCATTGGTCAGTTTGCTTTCCCTGGTGACTGCACCAAGTTCGCCAACTGCTGGAAATCCTGCGCGTATATCAACAAGTGCCCACTTTCAATGGTCAGTTTGGCGAATCATATTTTTCATCGAATTTATTTGACTTTATGCCGAATTTTTCAACATCACATTTACAATTATCCTCATATGTTGAAATAATTAATGAAATGGGTGTTCCATAACAGGTATTCACGGAGACCAAGGGAATGTGTGATGTCCCCTGGAATCTAGCCAAGGATCATCCTTGTTACAGCGTGGATGGAAGTGGAGTTCTTCCGCAAATCAACCCGGTCATCGGATTAGAAAATAACAACAACTTTGAGTTTCTGCCTCAGAAGCAATATCAGAATCAAAATCAGAACATGGGATCGATGAGTCAGTCACAGTCTCAGTGGAGAAAATAGTTTGTTGAAGTTACAATTAAAATGTTTGATCGCCTGGACTTTACCTTCTCGGAAATCACTTGCATACACTTCGCAAACCGAGAACCAGACGATTTTGATCAGAAGTTGATTAGTTAATCTTTCGTCGACATCTCAGTCTCGAACCATGATTCCGATCTTTTGTTTTCATGCTTGATCAGCTGTAAAATCTCGAATTCGCTTTCCAGAATTTCGAAGTTATATTCAGTACTAAACATTGCGAAATGATCGATTTCCTTAAAATGGCAATACCTCTGAGAAGTAAGGTCCTTGCTCGAGGGCTTCTGCTAGGACTGATCGCTTTCTGCTCCTTTGATTTTGGGCATACAGGTAAGATATCTTTGTGGTTGTCCAGACTGTTTCCCAGCCAGGTTATTCCCCCAAACCGTAGCTCAACCGATGCAGCTTTCATCGAAGTGTTTGGATCTTCTCAAAAAGAATATGGCACCCGATGCCACATTGACTGCGAAACTTCTGGGAAAACCATGCAGTAAGTTCTTAATTTCCATGAAGTGCGGCTTGGTCTAAAGTATGTCTTTTTGCTACGCCGAAAACTTAACGGTCTAAAAGTTTTCGGCTCAGTTTCGTATTGAGTATTTAATGCCACTGAAGAAACGGCGATTTGCAGGTGAGCTTTGTGGAAATTCGTCTGGACAATTCAGTCATCCCTGGGATTGCAATGCTTTCATAAACTGTCATCAGGTAAGATACCCTTTACTGGCGAGCTAAAAATTTAAGCGGCAGAAAAATTACAAGGATGAAAAACTACTGACTTGCAGCAAATGTCATCTCAACTAGATTAGCAACGTGGAGCAGTTTCTCTTGTTCAAGTTACAGAGCCTCTGGATAGTTCTGCCGCGTTTCTACGAGTAATCCTCAATTATGCGTGATCGACATCAAATGGGTCGCATACAACAGGAATATTTGACATTCTGTTGCTTATTGTTTCAGAACGACATCTGGATCCACTGGTGTCAGTCAGGACTCCAATTCAACCAGTACATTTTCGAGCTCCGGAAAGATTATTCAGCTGAAGTAACAACAAATGTTTTCGCTTCCAGAAAAACAAGGCAGTGTGACTGGCCCCGAGATGCAAAATGCACCCAGAAACCTATCCCCACAGAGTTCATCCCAACCGCGAACAAAACTCAATCAGCAAAGATTTCTGTGGTTCCAGCGACATTTCCACAAACTTCGTGCAAAGACTCTGACCGTAATTGCAACTTCCCTCACAAATCCCGTTACCAAAAATATCCAGTCAGTTCATTTCAGCTCATTTTAACATGATGGAATATCTGGGCAAGCGTCCAGACTTATGCCCCTCCGATGGACTCCACCCAGCTCCAGATTGCAGGTTCTATGTCAAATGCAACAACACAGACGCATATGTCGCCAAATGCCCAGCTGGATTCATGTTTGAGAGTGTTAACCGACGATGTGACTGGCCACAGAAAAACGAGGATTGCATGCAGATTTGCCCGGGTTTTGAAAACGTTGTGATCGTGACGCCCCCAACGGCCACCACAACTGCAGCGCCACCACTACAGAGAAGTACAATTTTTAGCCCCCCCCCCCACGAATATCGGTTATACATTGAACCGGTTCCATGAGTCATGTCATGTTGTGTATTTTTAGCTACAAGGGGTGCTCCGGAGAAGCTTCAGCTTGAAACAACTGTTCAGTCAACACAAAGACCAACAACGACAACAATTCCGACAACAACAACTCTGAGAACTACGACGCAGTACAGGAGTCCGCTGTGCCAAGCAGCAGCTGGAAATTACGAGTACTTGCAGGACTGCAAGAAATACGTGCAGTGTAAAAACTGGGAAGCCACACTTCTGGACTGTCCTCCACCCCTGGTACAAATAACACAGAAACGAAAAAACAGAATTAATAAAGTCAGTTGTATTGAGATAATTTCATTGCAGGTTTTCGTTAACAAGAAGGGATGGTGTGACTGGACTTGGATGCTGCCGGAGACTCACAAGTGCTACACACCTTTTGATGACGGAACAGGCGACTGTCCATTTTATCGCGGAACAAACGAAACGACGTCTCTATAAACAAAGCAAGAAGAGCCAACCAAGAAAAGATTCAGAAAAACTAACGAAAAAGATTTCTGAAAATCCCTTGGATTTATTCCGATAATTTCTTATGGTCAAATCTGAAGAGCCAAATACTGTACTTTCTGTTACATCTGAACTCACTTTCTTCAAATTGATGTGTAAGCCGAAATACTTTTGAAAAGCAAAAGTTGGGTTGTTATGTACAAAAGAATGATAACTTGCTGACACAGTGAGGAGCCGACATGATTTGCTGGAGGCTCTTGGTCTCGACCTTATTGGCATCACGGCGGCTTGTTCCATTTCGCTTTAGAGAAGAATTATCTCGCACTGGTTTTCTTTCAGCTTTCACTTCACCGAAGACTGATTTCCGTGACTTATTCAAAGGAACGTGCTTTGCGGGTCCTGCTACCGAAACAAAGATGGCGGCTTGGAATTACTGGAATATTTTTGCCTTATCTTGTTGCGGTAAATATGAACTATTCATCACACATTAATGAATTCGTCTGAGTGTGATTTTGATTCATAAGAAATTTGCATTTTTAGTTTTGATTTTTGGAGTGTTGGAATCCACGCAGCGGGCGCTCAGAGTGAAACGCCAGGGAAGTCAAATGGATCCCATGTTGAGAGTAATCTGTGACAAAGCGGACGGATCATTTGCCCACCCATTTTCTTGTGGGTCATATGTACAGGTTCGTAATGACGGGAATGATGTCTGCATAAGCCTTTGATTGCAAATCTTCATATTCAAACCGCAAACTCAATCCCGAAGTTCGATGCAAAAAGAGAATACCATAAAAATTTCCGTGTTTTAAAAAATGCAAAAAATTGGGTTGAACAAGAGAAAATCAGCAGAAAATTTCAGAAAATTTCGCTCGGTTTATTTTTAAATGTCAACCTCAATCTAAAACAAAATTCTAGAGAAATCCAAAGTTTTTGTATTGCATGATTTTATTTTAATGATTGCTTTATACCACCTGTTGCATCATTTTAAACGAACCGGTTTGACCGACAGATGTTAACGTCAGTACTGAATTTAGACCCCCCCCCCCCCCATTTACGTGAAGGTCTTACAGAGTGTGGGATACAAACCCGACTGAAAAACAGAACATGCCTAATGTTTTAATTTTATTCAGATATTGCTTTATAAAACTCATCATCTCAGGATGATCATTGTTTTCCAAATTGTCGATAACGTCAACCGTAATGATGGTTCCGATTTCAGTGTTTTAATCAGACGTATCAAGAGGCGGATTGTCCTGGAAATATGTATTTCAACACAAAGCTTGGCTACTGTGATTTCAGACGAAAGGTCAAATGCAGAGTTGTCGATGGTACGTGATTTCCTCCGGCGATTCCATGATTTGACAACACAAAACCGTCGGCTGGCCCTTTGCGGTGATTATATCATTGTTTTTTGTCACAGGCATCGTAGAACTTGATGATCCAAATGTTGGGCCGGAAATTGCGATACCTCCAATTGATCATTATCCTTTGAAGAAAACTGGGGATGAAAAAGAAGAAGACTCTTCGGAATGAAATCACTTTTAAACGCTTGGGAGAAGCACTAGCAGTTTTCGTGACGTCTGTATCAGGCTCTGTCGTTTTGCGCTGGGACAATCTGTGCATGATTTTGAGCATCTCAGGACAGAATTTTTCGTTGATTTCGGGAATAAATCGCGAATAAAGTTTTGGCGTATAGAGTACCTGTTCATGTCGCAAAACTGGTTTTGTACGGTCGCGAAGAGTTGAACCAAGCAGGAAGCGTGACATCGCATACAAGACTTTTCAACCAGGGCCTAATCTCTTGATTGAGTTTGATTCCAGCATATTCAATACCATGATTCCAGCACAGCGGCTTTCCAAGATTTGCTTTGTTATCTTGGTCAGAAGGTGACCTGATGAGATCATCAATGCCCAGTTGAATCGATGGGTGAAAAAACGTTTGATTGAGCCAAATCGGGAAAACCCCAGAATGTTTGATTTCCAAAAGAAATTCTCTCAGTTGCCGTAAAGTGTTCTGGACAGGACACCAACCTATTGTAGCACTCATTGTTCAGTTGGGTGAAAGTGTTTTCAAATACACTGCTATCGTTCATATTTCGCGATGATTTATGGTCTACTTTACTCGACAAGGAAGTATGTAGACTGATCTTCATGTCGCATACCAGAATTCCTGCTCGCTTTGGGCGAATTTGAAATGGAGTGGCAAAACCTGCAGTGTTGTTGTTTTTATTGTGAAACATTCCTCGAAGCACGAGGGTTTGTGCACTTTTTAAGAAAAACCACGAAAGCGACGAACCCTTTGTTCCAGTATGCATTTGTTCATCATCTCATTTGCTCTCGTTTTCAACACTCCCACAGTGATCTCACGTGAGTAGCAAGACTGATGTCAACAAACGTCGAACTTTGAAATTTCAGAATTCTTTGACTTGCTGCCTGGGGAGAGCGGTTCTTTAGAATGTTCAAATGGCTGGATAAAATCAGAAGCGGAAATTGGCAAGTGTTATTTACTCAGCGAAAAGTGAGGGGAATTCCACGTGGATTTACGGAGTTCTTAGTTTTTGATTTTCAGAGCGATGCCCTGGCGGATAGCTGGTCGATTCTGCCGGATCAACAGAGGTCGTCTTGTGCTTTTCGATACAAGCCAAGAACTGGCAGCTCTACGTGATCAACGTAATTAGTTCATAGTTCTTCCCAGGTTTACAGTATATCGATGAGTGTTCTGTGGATTTCAGTGCAGGAGAAATTCCCTGATGAATTAGATTCGTACATATGGACCGGGTTGACAGTAGAAGTCGAGGCGCAAAAAGATTCCACGGATGCCTCGGATGAAAGTCAAGCCGCTCAAAGTACGAAAATCAAAAGGGTCATCTTTGTTGTTGTTCTGACGTAACTGAACAACTGGTGGTCTAGACAAAACAGCTACTGGAACTCCTGAACAGCGATGCGTTTCGGTGACGTGAGTTCAAGATTTATTCCAAAGACAGTTCTGACAAAACCGGTTCTTCATTAAGATTGCACACTAGCGCTTCATTCAAACCTTTGGAAATTCTATGTTTTGCAGAGGTTGGAAGGAAGAATGGAAGGTCGACAGCTGTACCGTCCCACATTACCCGATGTGCCAGACCAACCAGACTTTGGTGAAACCAGGTGAGTGTATTTCTAGTTACCACCTGAGCCAGGGCTTCTGATGGTTCGCCTAGTGTTACCTAGTGTTAGGGTCGCCTACCTAAATTGTTTTACATCACTGAAGATCTCTGCAACCTGCTGAAAACCATATTCCGATCAAAACAGTTGACAGATTCTCTCAGAAAAAGTCTACAGAATCTACAAACAGATTTCTTTCAGATGTCAGTATTCGCAAGCTTTGAAATAAAAACATTCGTCGTGAACCTTTCCATTTCTACAGTAGTCACCCGTCTGGTCATCCTCCTGACCTTCTTTCTTTGTAGTTACAACACCGAGCCCGGAGCGTCCGCAAAATAGCGATCGTCCCAAAGCTCCCTCTTCTCGCAGCCTCGACCA
>JAQIWT010001589.1:0-10233 GCA_034696485.1 Isohypsibius dastychi | reverse complement strand
GAAGTGAGAACAGATGGCACTAACGTCAAAAATTGCTTGATCCGACAAGCACGAAGCTTCAATCTCGATGACGGTATCTTATACTATAAAGCCGTCCGTGACAACGAGCCAGCAGAGCTCCTTGTTATTCTAAAGGCAATGCAACGTGATCTTCTCGCGACAGTCCATGACAAAACACTGTCTCAGCTTTCTTTCAGGAAACGTCTTGATCTATTGATACATCGCCTTCACTAGGAAGAAATCAGTCGTTCATTGAGAACGCTCACTGCATTTTGCCAAGAATGTCGAAAACACAATGCAATCACCACTACTCAGGTGGGCCTACTACTTCCAATCGCCTGTTCCGAATTACCCATTCAAGATTCTGGCAGGAAATGTCGTTGGCAAATTGATTTCAAGCAGTGAACAACATGAATACACGGTCACAGTTATTGATCATTTCTCCAACTATGTCATTGCTCGTCGTATTTACCAGGGCACTGCAACACAATTTCAAACGTTTTGATTATATGACGTATTTTGAAAATTCGGTTCTTTCGAAATTTCGTCTTTCGACAACGTAACCAGTTTCACGGCCTATTTAATGAAACATGTGGTTGACTGTATGCAAATCAAGCACGAGTTCACCACTACTTATTCTCCATGGCAGAATTGAAGACTTGAGCGATATCATCGTGTTCTAATCTCTGGTCAACCCATATCAGAGAAATTGGACTTACATGCTCACTAACGCTGTTTTCAAATAGAACGTAAGCATTCACGCAGTCTCCAAAGTGTCACCAATTCAGGTGATTCACACCTTCTCACTGAAATTAGGTTTCGATTTTGCTCCACCAATGCATTATTAGCACCCAATTCCGGATGAATTTGCGAAAACACGCAGGACATCCATGTTAAAATTGTCATAATGTGATGATTTAGAAAGAGTACAGTGAAAAATTCTCTAGCGTGAAGATAAGCCCGAATATTTACTTGACTTCTATCTTTGACTGGTTATTCTATTTCTGGTTCACTGCGTTCTATTGTTGAACTGGACCTTCTGTACTGTTCGTTTCCTTGACCTACTGCATTGTTATCTTAGACATTCGTATTGTTTCTTTTACTTAGCATGTGAGAAATGTAAGATCGCAAAAGAAATCTTAAACTGCATTGCATTTGCAATGAATTTTGTCCATTTTTTCAGCTGTACGCTTCGCAATTGTCAGTATTTACAGAAAAGCTCGAAGAGCAAAGGCAAAATGCAAATAAAATGTACACTTCAAAATTCTCAAGCTACAGCCTGCTGTGCTCAACGACAAAATCTGCCAAGTCTCTCACGATTCAATTTACGACACGCCAGATCCAAGAGTCGCGCGTGTTTCATTAGTTTGAGGATGCGTTCACCCTGGCCGGCATTATTCCAGTGTCTGATCCAGACGATTATTTCGATCATCTTGATGCTCTTGCTATGGACTTAATCTATGATCACCTTATGAACTATCTGTTTGAATTCCATTATATTGAGCGGTACGACAGAAACCAGCTGAATTTCGGGAAAGATGACCGCATGAATAGATTTGTGTCTACAGCGGGAATGGCAGCCCAGTATCTGACCAAGAACTGAATTAGCTTACTCGTTTAGCGACTCTTCAACAGCGAGGATTGCCAGTTTCTTTTTGACGGACCGTTAAAAGTTTGATTCGTCGTCAGGAATCATCAGGTTGAGGGTAAGCGCAACAGTCAGAATTCGAACTATTTGACCTTTTGAATCCGTGAGCACCTGCAGTCACGCAAGTCCGGCATTCTCATTGAACCGAGTCCGAAACATGATCCAAAGTCAGAAAACTGCTCAAGAGCCATCGCCGTGGGACTGGCCCGAGCATACAAACATCCGAAATTTCCTTCGATTGCTAAAAGTTACCAGAAGGCGCAGTATGATCACGCCAGACAAAACAGAAGGGAAGCCAAAGTCCCGAATGGATCATGTGGTCTTCCAGAGTGGGAGAAATTTGGCCATCTTCTTAAAACCAAGTACGACTGCCAGCTGATAATCGTTGAGGGTAATAACGATTTTTCGGAACTTACCAAAACCAAGTTCAACCCGAATCGGTATATCAGATTGATTTCCCTTAAAGGACATGTCGATTACTGTCCACGGATTCATGCCCTTCTTGAGACAAAATTTCGGTGCACGGTGTGCGGCAAATATGCAAACTCACGGAGGAAAATTGAATGCACAAGGCCGTGCAATATGTGATTACGATACAGCTGCCCAGAAGTTGCCAGCTCCTCCGGACTGGAATAAAGGTTATGTCATCGATCCTTTTGATCGAGAATCTGCTTTAAAAATCACCATGGGATGTTTATGAAAGAACAGTGGATGATCAAGCATTTGGATTTCTTGCTAGCCAAGTCTCAGGACAAGTTCATGAACGTTGATGCGAAATCGGATTTCCAATCAGGCTTCGATGCAGAAGAGAGATCCGGATCGGGCATTGAAAAAGATCGTGTTACTAGAAGGAAGAGCTCGCTGAATTTTCAAAACATGCCGGACAAATCAACGAATCGCGCTCCGGCTTTCAGTTGGCTCCTTTTTGAAAAGACAACCACTTTCGCGTATACAGGAGCTTGGTTAATACAATGCCAAGTGTTATTCAGCGCCAGATTCTTCCATGATTCTGACAGTTCGAATTTCGCTCCTCATAAATAACGTAATCAACGGCGCACGCCGGATTATGAATCGACGTAGTCCAGCAAAACGAGAAATTTTTCAGTGACACTATCCCAATAAATTCCACGTTTCCACAGTCGCATGATTCGGCTTCCATTGTCAAAACAAGAACGAGCAGCAATGCTGCTTTGCGCATGTTTGATGTCTTTCTCGGAGAATGCGCGGTCTCGGTGCGACTTTTTCAGGTGATAGTAAGGGCTTTCTGATATCTGAATGCTGTAAACAACTCTTCTTGATGTGTTTTCAGCCCTTCTCCGTCACTCATGAATTTGAAAAAAGTGGCAGATCCTAATCCGAGCCAAATACTCCAAACTGATGAAGAAATCAGTGCTCATTCAGCGAAATTTTCCAATTTCTTCTAAAATCACGAGTCTTCTCTTTCATTGATAAGGTTATGAGTTAGGAATGTCTCATGATAATCACATGCTCTGATACTTTGACAAGCTAATTCATTTTCCAGCCCAACTTTATCCTCGAAGTGCTGTTGCTGTGGGCTGTTGTTGCGTACTCATTTTCGTGCAACACTTCATGTTCTTCTGTGTTGCCGACATAGTCGATGATTGTCCGATCCCGACACATTGCTGTTGTTATCCGGTTTCATGAGTCCCATCCGGCAAATGAAATCATGCTCACCAAGTTAATTACGAACTCGCTCTTTTCGAATTTTTTCCAGATTTTCTTGAGTGGTCATGTTCATCGATGCGATATCCCTCCTCTTCTATTTCAAATAGAGTATAAGCATAATATTTGCTTTCAGATTCACTGAATTTGATGCTGTTATCTTCTGCTTCGAAGGTAATCCGCTAAATTTTCTTTCTTTGCTTATTTTGTTTGAAATATCGACGCTCTTCATCTGACCAGGTTGCTTCGTGTTTTCTACTAGTTTGTTACTCAAAAACATCATCCGATCTAGTCGGTTTGTTGTCTCTTCAAAAGAATTTCTTCATTCAACTGCAGTGGTTAGTGTCCGTTACCTTCCCTGCATGAGTGTTTCACATTGTGATTCAGATCTGAGAGTTTTTGAATACTACGAACGGCCCGAACCAGCGGTGTTTTAACTTGTTGGTTATTTTAGCTTTCTTGTGCCAATTTTAATCAAGTTCTAAATCATCCACTTTATTTAAGGTATCGTTCGACATCTTCTACTGCCTTCGGCCAGTGGTAACTCTGATTAATCTTTAGCCATGTTTGAAGAAAGCCAAAGTACCCACGCGTGATTAAGCAATCATGAAACACAGATAAATTCATCTCGCAAGGTTTCTGGAACTGATAATACTCTAGCAAAACCTTCATCGGAAAAATTTCAGAATAATCACTCGTCGTCCAATATTGCGTCACCATTCTGCGCTAAATTCGTGAAGAACTCGATTGTGGTTTTTTCGTTTTGCCGATTCGCACTTCTGAATTCAGTTACAATCCGGTTAATTTCCACTATATCGATGAAGAAAGTAGCCGTGAAATCCTCCCCATCGTTAATCTGATTATTTTTCATGTACTTTGACTTTCTTATTGCGTAAAAGGTACGAACACGATCTTCTTAGGCTCTCATCGTAACCTCTGAAATCAACGTTTATAAGTGAAGCTCCAAATATTCTAATAACAAAGTATGCGAAAATATACAACAAGAATCCCCTGTTTTATTGTGTTGCTTCACATTGCAATTCACGATATCAAGTGGGTTATCGTCGAAACTAAACACGTTCGAAAGTTGAGATTTCAGCTCGTCTGTTATATGATCTACCAAACTGTCATACAATACGATTTTCCCCGTATCAAAATCATATTCAGCCACTACGAAATGTAAATGTCCAGTGTAGAAGCTCTGTATTATCCTTCATATCTGAAAGACAATTTCGGAATTGTTCGATCACTGAAATTTGACGAACCATACTCGATTAGACTTAAGTTGAGATCAGATCAATGAATTTGCTTGCGGTCTCGAGAGTTTCTCGCAGTAGACGAGTGACAGCGGCAATCATTTTTGCATCAACAAACGTCCCTAGTGTCGAAACTCTTCTGATATCGAAACTCAGAATAGAAACAGTCCCTATCTTCAAACAGCAGATATCTGCATTTTCGGCCGACAAGGGATAATTGATTTGAAGAGTTCGATCCCGGCTGTTGTGGACTTCTCCTGAAGACAGTTAAGTATCTATATTCAAATCAGCCTTTCGTTTAAAACTCATTTTTCTAGTACAGTTCGTATTTTCCAAATCCGACTAGTTGGATTTTTGCTGACTATTCAGCAAAATAGCGCTTGCAGTTTCATTTGTGGACTGTTTTGAAATGTTCGAACCCGATTTGATTAACCAGATTTCTGTATGTTGCTTCACTGAATAAAAGGCTTTTACAACTGACAACGCCTTGTTCATTCGCGAAGAGCATCTTCGAAGCGGTTTCCGCCATTTGTGCAGTCTTTTTATTTCTTGCAGCCCTCTATCAAGCATTTTTCAGGACTCTAGAGAATAGTCCAAGAATGAATGATTTCGAGGTGGCAACGGCCACACTCATCGCAGCTGTGCAAATCCATGTTTTTTTTACCCACATGACTGGTTTTCGAAAATTTTGAATCAATAACTCCCTTCTGAATTGGGGCTCCTTGCTCTTTATGTATTATGAAGCTATGAGCCAGCATGAAAGGCAACTGCCTCCTCAAAGCAGATTTCGAATTTGTGTCCTTACAATGAGCTTCATACGGAGAAATTTGAACGACTGGTGCGCAAAATGCTCCTGAAGAACTGTAATCTCTCTCCGAAATTGACTCAACAAAATATGGCAGAGGTGCTTTATTATATCGTTGTTGTCTCGATTCCAGCTTTGTCGTAGATATTTCTGATCGATATGTCGGCGGAAAACTGACGAGTTCACCCTGACCGTTTTCCCATATTATTTTTTCAATACAACTGGTAGTACCATTTACTAAACCTGTGTTTGTGTCGAGATTCACCAACAACATTACACGATAGCCTCCTGTTATGACGACATTCTTGAACAATCCTCCAGACTCGTTACGGTGTGCTGGACAATCGACAATTAGATCACTATTTTTCTGAAGTTGCATCATATGTTTCACTATAAAGTTACTCACATCTATTCTGTCCTCTGCTACAAAGTCGTAGACAACGATACCACGCTCATTCGCAAAATTCTCCAGTTCGATTTTGTTATGCTTTCCAGCTTGATATCGTAACTGAGAATCGAGCGTTTCCAGAATGGCTGCGTGGGTGAAACGTTGGTGTGATTCTTTGCACATAGCCAAATACGCATTGGCGTTTTAAGTCAGAATTATCTTGGTGAAGGTAGAAATTTGTTCGTCTTAAAACTCTGACTGTGAATTGGCGAACATAATAGAATTGAGGGTGTCACTACCAGCGTGATAATGTCCAAAGGGAATCCGTGGAAGATGATCAAGCCGTACGACTGCGACTATCAGAAGAGCACTTTGCTCCCGTCTGTGAATCATCATTGCTCTGTGATCGCAGGTGATTGAACTTTTTCCTTATTCAGATTGGCATTCGAATCGTCACAACATGCCAACCTGAACCAATATGTGTACTGGAACACGTTCGCCCGCATCAATAAAATTTTGTTCTGGTGTTTTGTTCTGGATTTCACTGCAACGCCACTGCAACTCTGGTTTAT
This sequence comes from Isohypsibius dastychi, assembly GCA_034696485.1. Taxonomy (NCBI): domain Eukaryota; kingdom Metazoa; phylum Tardigrada; class Eutardigrada; order Parachela; family Isohypsibiidae; genus Isohypsibius; species Isohypsibius dastychi. The sequence continues at coordinate 3,881 of JAQIWT010001589.1, read as the reverse complement.
TTTCCCTTAGGACACATAAATCAAGTCCTTTCAAAAAACAATTTTTTTACCAGCTCATACTTCTAAACAAAGAACAATTTTTCCAACTGTTGATGCGGGCGCATGCTCAGTGCTGCAAAAATCCAAATAGGCAATAAGCATCTCCGTTAAGACATTTCCCATTATTGTTGCCCGAGCATTATCTAACTTCAGCTCCATCATTCATGTAGCATCTCCATATATCCACACAAGTCATTGTTTTTGAGACGTCAAACCGCAAACTTCGTTTTCTCACTGGGAACATGAATCACCTAAGGCAAGAACAAAACGAAGTCAATCATGAAAATCCAGCTGATCTCAATCTTGAAGATACAACTCGCCAAGCCGACTCTGATGTCTCTGGTCACCCAATTTTACTTTATGAGAGCTCTCATGTGCTTGCTCTGGCCAATTCCGTGAGTCTTGCACCAACGAAGCCCACTAGAATTAAACCTCTCAAAATCAGTGCAGATGAAGACAATGCTTGTGTCTCCACCTGGCTGAAGAGGTATCAGCTCGTTGCTGACGCGCATAACTGAAACGACTGAACTTGTCTAAAACGTTTTCCACTTTACTTGAAAATCTCTCATGAGATTAGTTTCTCCCTAGAGCCTTTCCCAGGTGAACCCAGGGAAGTCATGAAGTCAGAATTCCTGATTAACTGGCAGGGTCGAGAATATGAGTAGTCAATAAAGTTCAGTCTCGTGCTCGGATCTCTCCAATCTCATCTTGATAAGACCAACAATGTGACGTCATGAAAAATCTAATCCTGGGGAGATTCTGCGTGATTGATATGATCATTCTTTTGGGCAGTAAATTCGACAGCTGTTACATCAACTATAAGAAGTACTGTTTTCATCAAACAAAAAACATTACCTTAATGCGATATCTGGTTTTGGGCTCGCGACCTGTATATGGATATGCATAGCGTACGGACGATTGACTTTTCTAACCTTCACGATAGTCGAACTTCGAAACTACCATATTTCAATCCGCAGTGAAAAGTCAAACGTGGATAGTCTTGTCATCGTTGAGAATCTGCGAACATAACCATGGAATCTTTACAAATGCGTTAATATGTCCCCATCACGAACTCGGAATTGTACCCAGAATGAGAACAACTTCCCGACGCCTTGCTCCAACTCATGTTGGTTGGATTGTCGTTTCATCTCAAACAAGCGAGGAGAACCATCCATGGAAGTTTTCAAACTTCTGAATTGCTCTGGAGATTGTGAAACGCTTTTCATATACCTTCTCAACCATATAAAATGACAAATGAGGACGGCGACACGGTCACATTCCGTCTGAAGTTGTTGCAACTCCATCAATTCTTCCTTTAAAAAGGAATTTTTCCTCGCGATCTGCGTGCGACACTGGAACATCTACCAGTAAATTCATCTGACGACTGTTCGACGGGCAAGATTTTTGTCGGCCAATCTGACCCACTCTCTCCAGTGTGACCAAGGAGTTTTTGACGGCACGAACTCAGTTGGTAAAAAACAGGTCATCTTGGTAACGAATCGCCAGTTCGGCGTCCAGAAAACATGGACAACTCGAGAATGGGTGGATCGCATTCCTGACGAATCGCCATTCTAGTCTAGAGATTTTGCCTCATTTTCAAATGATTATGGTCTGCGAGGCCCAGCTGAACATCCTCAAACCGTATCGTTTCCAAATCGCCATTCCAAATTCAAGAGATTCCGCAGCCTTCCGAATTGATCATAAGCCAAAAAGCCCAGATCGCAGCGTTGCGGAATATGGAGCTCACCTTGCTCTCCAAGATGCCGCTTGACGACATCGGCCAGTTTGACAATGACACTCTGCCGCGTGGTAACACCGCTAACCAGCAACGCAAACTGCATAAAATGCTGTGGTAACACTTGGGGCAGTTCACTCTTCACCTTTCCGTTCTTTGGATAACATCCAATTATTTCACACTGCAGCGCTAAACCAGGATGATTCACAGTTGTGCACTGCGCTCGGAGGAATTCAGATAAGACAATAGCCAACTTCCCTTTCTTTTTTGCGTGTTTTTCATAAAACAAGCATCCAGAAAAATCAAGTTGCTTAATAATGCCCATGTCGTCGTCAACCCTACCGAACATGCATGAATGGAATTGTAGATTGTCAGAAACATGGTGCTTGGGTACACATATTATTCCTTGGACGATCGGAAATGGAAATGTCATTTGAGTCAAGGTGGATTTCGTTCTGAAGGTTGAACATGTCTGCCAGTACTCAGAAAGTTGAGAAATGCTAGATTTTCTGCTCTTCTAGGTTCTCCGATACTTAGCTCGGCATGACAAAGATTTTGTATTGAACTTGTTGGTTGAGAGGAATATCTGGTTGCTACTGTGTTTTTGTGGTCCACAAAGATCGTTGACTCAGAGCGTCGAGCGGTCAAAGTTAGGGAAATTTGAATCGAATAAAAATTCAGCTGTGAATCGGAGTTTCGTGATTGTTTGATTCCATTAACGGCTTCCCACGTTGTGGTTTCCTTTGCTGGTGTCGCGGTTGCTTCACAGTTTTGATTGTCAGGTTTGATCCTGTTGACAAAGTTAGGGGAAACCTCTCACGTGGGCTAGTCCCTCGCACTCTGAAGACGTTGTCGTCCCAAAAGCAGACAGTGTGGTGCAGGGTGGACAATCCTGTTCTAACGTTACCTCACTGTCAAACAGTGTTCGACAAGCTCAAGAAGAAAGTTCACTTCATGTGCTTGGATTTACTTTACTGAAGCCCAATAAGACTTAACGTAATTGAACGAGTAATTTATCGGAGGTTGGTGCGAAAATGTTCACGTCGTCAAGATAGACTCAACTGATGCACTTTCTATTTCTGAAAATAAGTCAATCTGGTATTGTATGCAACTTTTGTTCGGGAGGATCCCACTTCTCTTCATATGATCAAAAAGCTGTCGTACCATATTCGTGGTATTTCAATTTATCATGGGATGTTCTGAAAACCAAAAGTGTTGATCAGCCTGTGAATGCATGCCCTGGCTTCCAATGAAAACGATTTCCTTTCTGTTCCGTGATGGCGAGAATCGGTGTGCGCCAAATTTGTAGCAAAATGTAGCAAATTGGAAGAATCAGTATAATTAGATTGACCTTAGAATCAAACACTTGATCAGCCAACAACAGCTCCAATAGGTGGAAAATCTCATGTGTTACCTTTGGGACACTAATTGAGTATGAGGCATTGCGGTTGATGAGGAGATACCGTTATACGATCTGGAATGATCAGAACTTCCACAGTCAACTTTTTCCGTACATGTGGCGTATGAAGTAACAGGCAAATTATCACTCAAGCCTTATCGGCTCCACTAAAACAGTACCGAGCTGAACAATGTGATATCCGGAACAGCCACACTTGATTGTTACTTAACACTTTCTAGAATTCCATCATGAAGTTGTTCAGCTCGATATTTGAGCGAATCAGTTTACAGTACAACGTGAGCAACACTGACCGTTCTTCTCGTCAGTGAATCTGGATGCTTATTTTCCCTCACGGTTTCACAGTGACATTTTCTTTCTGTGTCATGCCTGTAACCGTGCTCTTGACTCCCGTCGTGACTACTTCAAGATAGTCGTGCATAGGTTCCGCGAAATTTTCCAGAACGTTGTTTTTTGCAGGGCTGTTCGACCCGGAATCAACGCCTACAGAATTTCTTAACCAGATTGATTGATTTGATTGGTTTTTTTTTCAAGTAGGTATTCTCGTAAAAAACCCAAACACAGAAGTTCTGGGTCTATGAAATCGATAAATTTCTTCCACTAAACAAAACCAGATCAAACGACTAGCAAAATTCCATTATTTCGTCATCTGAAGGTCATGAATCCTGGTTTAGCTAAGAGGTTTCCACG
>JAQIWT010001588.1:0-10240 GCA_034696485.1 Isohypsibius dastychi | reverse complement strand
AAACGACATACCTCCGCGTTGCTGCCCTCTTTATAATACATGTCGAAATGCAGATCAGATAAATGTAGAACACGAAGCGTTTTCGCCGAGGGATTTGGTGGAACGATTTTTTGCGAAGGTGGTTTTGGAATATCTGGAAACGTCACCGTCCACGCAGTTCCTGGCGGATCGTTGGCACACTGGCTTCCAGTCACAAAATTGCATATTTCTCCCGGAGAATACGGAACGTGGCTGAGGACATAAAAAGTTTCGGGACGGAATTCCTCGAGGATCCCTCGACAAACCAGTCTAGGCTGGATTTCCAAATCAACGCAGATATTTTCGATAACTAGAACGACGGATTGTAGCTGCAGAACTCCAAATTATAACTTCATGTGCTCTACATACCTGCTGCAATCTTGTCCGGAGGAAGATGAAGTTTCAAAAGCGTTTGCAGCGTCGAGAATCCAAATTTGCAGTAAGTGCAAGTCATTTTCTGGTTCATGTTCCATTTGGCGAAAGCCCAGTTAGCTTTGAATTTCGAAACAGCTTCAAACACCTCGTGGGTTTCCAGGCTGAATGGAGCGAAGTGGTTGAGGAGAGACGACGAAACTTGTCCATTTCCGGTTGAAAATATAGTTATAAATACAATAAGAATCGAGATCAAATTGACATGGCTGTTCATGATGAAAGTGGCTCAGCACAAGTAGTTGGGTGCCGAATAAAACACCTAATATTTACATCCGATCCGAGTTGAGATCAAAATGAGAGAAGAGAAGACAGAAGCAGTTTGTTTCTCTTCTTGGCCCACCTGACTGGTGAAGCATAAAATGATTCGATTATGAATAATACTAGGCCAAGAGGGATTTGACAATTCGGAAGATAAAGAAGTGGATCAGCTGACAAACAAAGGCTCGGAAAAATCAATCACAGAGCGTTTCGATTTCGAATCTGATTTCCACTGCTGATCTCCTAGCACTGGAAGTACTGTGCAAAGGTCATCTATAATGACGAATACATTTCTTTGTACTGCCTGACTGATAACAGCCTGGTATGTTTGTTAACAGAATTCCATAATTGGTGAAATAGCAGAATAATACCCGTGGCAAAGAATGCAGTTTCTTAAACTATTAAAAGAAAAGTTATTCGAAGGAGGTTGATCTTCGTCTAAAAGTTTCCAAATAAACTGACTGACTGGCAGAACATTCTCGTTTTTATGTTTTGATCGACATGAAATTTTCACTTAGTTATTGACGATGATAGGAGTTTTCTAAAGTAATATTTGAGTGAAATCTTATTGTTGCCGATAGAAACGTTATTTCCTCAAGAAGTTTTGTCTTTGCGACAAAACCTAGCGGGTATTGTAAACCTTGTTCTCGTCCAGCATAGAAATCCACCGGAAAAGTTTTTCGTTTTTCTTCACAACAAAGTTTTCTTATCATTGAATATATCTAAGAATCCCGAGAATGCCGATCGAAATTTTAAATATAACTGGACTAACTGAGCGTAAAATTCTCACGGTTATGTGCCAGGCGACTAGGTTTCTTCGTCTGGTTCGACCAGGAAATATTTAAGATAGACTGTTTGCTTTTGGTTAAGCAAGAACCAAGTTGACCTGGACGCAACTGGAATATATGTTCCGAATTTTTAATGACCACACCACACCGTGAATATACCAAGTCGGCAGAATAATTAACCGACGTAAAACGAGTACTGAACATGAGAAAAATGCATTCAAAGCATAGCCAAAAACTGAGATTCAGTACTGCACTATAATGTCCTTCAACTCTTAAAACATTTAAGCACACAGAAAACGGAAACTGACGGGCTCCAAAGACGTCAAGTATAAAATTTGATTTTTAGCGAATTCTTTGGTTAGTCACATATCCATTTAAAACCGTGACATTACTATTCCGTTACAATATTGCTGTCAGATTCTTTAATGGTTCTTTTTCCAGTTCTGCCACCTTTTGAAATATGCTGCGCTGTGGGGACCTCTTGGATTGGGATGGTGTCTGTCATAGTCGCCAAACATTTGACTGATTCATTACTGGAAAACTGTTGAGACGTCGATGTGATCACCCCCGGCGCCCGGAAATGGTCATCGCATCCACCGCTGCCCGGCTGCTGGTGGCATTTATGCTGGTGTGGTATTTGGTCGAATCCATTGGGATCGTTGATTATCTGCCCATTGGAGTTAACTTGAAATCCGCGGGCTTTCATTTCTTTCTTATGCTTCATTCGGCGGTTCTCTACAAGGTAAGTGGTAAAATTAAATTTCCGCGCGAATGGAAGTTATATTGATTCATTAATAATAATTTAATAATATTTATAAATTGTTAATACATTGAATGATAATTATTTTAACAACGTTAATTGATTAATATCTGAACTTACGGAACCAAATTTTGATTTGTCGTTCAGAAAGTTGAAGTTGAGAGGCCAGCTCGATCCGTCGCGGTCTGCACAAATACCGGTTGGTGTGAAATTCCTTTTCAAGCTCGACCAGTTGGTTGCTTGTGTATGCTGTCCTTGCACGCTTACTGCTGCTTCCGTTTCCGGCTCCGCTGCAGTGACCATCGTTGCCGTAATCTGTATAACGTAATTCAGCATTATGTTTTGAAACCCAGTAATATTCCAGTTTTTAGGTGCTTACCGGAACCATCTTCGTCAGATTCTGAATTGCCCATTTGGCCATTTGACGACACCAGAGGTCTATCAACCGGCGTTGCAATTTCATGGTGTTCGTAAGGGTGATGCACCGGCGAAACGCTCTCATTTTCGATTTCTTCTTTAATTGCAGTATTGTTGTTTTTTCGTCGACCACCTTGATTCGGTCCACGCGATGCCTTCATCCAGGGATAGATGATTTCCTTCGGGCCAGCCGGTAAATTTGGGGGAGATGTTTGGGATTGCACAGGGTATGAAGGAGTGGAATATTTTGCAGGAGAGATCTCGGGGTTGAGGCCAAATCGTGCCGCATATGAGTCTGGAGAGGTTGTGGATGTCGGTGAGACGGCCGGCGAAAAATGCGAGTTATTAGAGTGCTCGTTGGATGACTGAATTACAGATGGCGCTGTTTGGTCCTGCCGGCGAATATGCGAGAAATTGTTGCGGCTGTTTCCGCTCACCGGACCCGGATACGATATATCTCCTGCAACCAAAAAATCGTAAGAAAATTGGTGGCAGAATTTATTATAAAGAAATTGTGGTTTTGTTATATGATCGTTTTAAATTAGTGGAACATCGAAAAAAATTATTGGTGAAATATTTCAGTAAATTTTGAAAAAAATTATTTAATAATCTAATAATTCGAAAATTTAATAGTTTAAAAAAACAAAATAATTTAATTTTTTCAGTAATTTTTTACCGTTTGCTACAGACGTATAAGGATAATGCAGCGAAGCCTGGGCACTTTCGTACTCCGAGTACTGACTGGCAGCCGGATATGAGTGGCCTTCGGGTATTTGATGAGAAGGGTGGTAATAATATGGGTTCTGGCTGTAGGGAATAGCCGATGGCGTGGAATAGTATCCATGCAAGTATGGAGCTCCGGTGGTGAAGTCAGCCGGCGTCGCAGCGTTGGCTTGAGAATAATGGTGGCCGTAGCCATGCATGCCAGACTTGACGTTCATGCCATGACCAAATTGACCAGCAGAAACAGGTGGGCCGTAGGGAAGATGGTGATGGACTGAATCATAAGAGAGGCTAGCGGAGGTCATCGGATTGTGAGGATCTAGTGGATAGTGACTGGCTCCCATTGTTACCATCATTCCAGTTTCCAAAGGTCACCAAAACTGAAACTTCAAAATGGGCGTTAAATTCCAATCCAGCAGTTTCCTCACTTTAAAAAAATCTGGTTAGACGAGTTCAGCTGGCGAATTTTTTCCACGTGTTTTATCAGCTTGGTAGCCAATTTTGTTTTTGAGACAAAAAATACCGTAGACAGTTTTTTAGATCATGAGCGTGCAACGAGAATTTTCAGGGAAAAGTTTTGCTATTGCTTTAGTCACCACTTTTAATCAACTGATATTCGTTGCAAAAAATTCTCTTTAACTCGAAAATGCAGACATGAAAATTGGATTTTGAGAATTAATATTTTGGTCGTTCTCGTTTTGTCAGTTTTGATATTTCAGCATGACAGTCTGTAGAATGAGTTTGGCGGACAAGAACAAGCAACATTTGTGATAGAGTAATTCTCATCGATCTTTTTTCCGAGCAAGAATGACAAAGATAATTACATGACCCGCATGAAGCCGTTTAAGTTCCTGCGGAGCAGACCGGTGCGAACCAACCAAAAACATGACCTGCCAGGCAAACAAATGCACCTGCAGCCATTTTGTAAGCCATTTTCTCACAAAGCCAGATAGTCGAGAATCGAGACAAGATGGAGATATAAGGTAAGATGTTTTCTTGACTGACAATGCCTGTGAATTACACCTTGAGCGTAAAGTGCTTGCTGACGATTGGATTTGCAATGAAATTGAGATATGAAGAATAGAGAAGTTGCTGGATGGGTTTTTAGGTGACGACCGGCCGGATTTGCTGCGAATGTAGCATAATTTATGAGAGATGCCATAAATCATTTTCTACCATTTGGATGGGAGAAATTAATGAGCCCATAAACTCGGATTGCTACAAATTAAAAGATCCTCTTTTAATTCTCACTTTTATTTGTCTTCGATGGGCATAGCATCACATTAATTATTGTCTAATGTACTGTTCAGCCATTAAAAAGCTAATAAAAGTCTAAACTGTCAGCAGCCATTTTGGAAATGACAAAGTATCCATAATTATAGCTTTACCGTAATATGCTCTTATTTGAGAACAGAAATATCATTTTTTTCTCTCTTTAAAAATAAGCAATGGATTATTTAATTTAATACACAATATTCTGTAATTATTGTATTGTTTCGTGTTTTTCAGTTGTCCTTTATTTGTTTCAACTTCTAAAATTTAAGGTTGTACAAAATTGTTGCGCAAAGTATTCTTTCCTCTCATTGTAAAAACTAATAAATAATAATATTCTTAGCAAGCTCGAAAATGATGTCGCTTAGGACACTCAAGGTTAACAACTAGCTTGACAGGCTGCACGGCCAGCTGGATAATAAAAAACCGATTTGTGTAAAATTGATGGAGAATAAATTTCCACGAGGGTATAATTATCCGTCCATAAAATGTATTGAGCACCGACAGGACCAGGCTGGTGAAATTCTCTAAACTTACTTGAGATGAGCGGACGGGTGGGTAATCCCAGTGTCCGGAACGTACGTCGGCGGCTTTGGAAATGTGATTAATGTTTCAGTGAAGATTATGCGAATCCAGCGTTTTCGATGGGGCTTGTAGAACCAGGTCGTTAAGTCTTAATGACCTTCCTCTTCTTTTCCGGCTGGGTGATTCATTAACCTTGCGTCTATTGCAAAGATGATGGAAATGCAATTGGGCTCATTAGTGGAGAATAATATGACTTTGATCCAGTAATAACAATAATCATAAATTTCAGCTAACACGGGCAAAAGAGGACTCCAAAATCTATCGTGTCGTTAAAAATAAATGGCTTTGCTCTTTTACTGCTCCTCTCGAAACGCGCTGACGTTAGCATATGATGCATGGACGAATGAAAGAATGAAGCAGAAAAGAGACTCTTGCATTACGGCCGGCATTTGTCGTTAGCTGCGCTTGACTTGCTCGGAATGGGCGTATACCCGCGCTCCTCCAAAAACATTTTCTTCGTTGGTTTTTCTTGGCTGCGCTGAAAAAAGCATAACTGTTCTTAGACTGAAAATGTGATTGGGCTAAATAAGTGGCGAAAGATTCTTTGCACCAAGAGAAAACTACTTGAATGACGGGTTATTACCTGATGAGAAATGCTGCGTCTTTTTCGACTTGAAAAAACCTCTCGGATTTAGAAATGTAAACGCTGACGACTCGAAGTCGTTTTTATTACTCTTCCCACATGATTAATGATCATGCTACTTGAAACGAAAGAGATGGATGGTAATGATCATTAGGACGTACACTGGAAACGAATAAAATGAACAACGAATCAGTCAGCCATTAAGAATCTCATCTCAATTTGATACTGGAGAACTTAGCACTTTTGTATTTACTGTTTGTTACTTCTTGAAATTCCATCCAAGACTGATTTAATTGCAAGCTTTAGTCATCAGTTTTTTATAAAACGCGAAAAGGCTGGGAAACGTTAGGGCCCTTGAATTTTAATTTCTATCAAGTATAGAACGTTCGTAAAATATTAACTTTTAATTATTTATAGATGCGTATTCTAAATTTCAATTTTTCAATTCCATTTAATTTTAAACTATAAAAAACTTATTTTCTTAATTTACTCTGGGTCTTTTTTGCTCGGTTCTGCTTATTGCAAAAAAGCGGTAAAGAATTAGCCGAGTTGCTGGTCGTGATGCCAACGCTTTTCGGTCGTGGAAAAGTTATTTTCGGCAACACACTCCACCTAGTGTTCACTGAAGGGTGAAGTTGTTGTTCGTCAGTAAACTGCAAAAACTAGGCTAGCTTTCATAAATAATGTATATAGAGCAAAACCAGATGAAAGCATTCGCCGCCAGACGGCTAAAGAAAAAGCTATAAAATGTTGATTAAGATCCCCGATTTTAATGATGCCTGATTCGCCCAGTCTGCAGAAAGAAAAAGAATGGCATCAAGAGCGGCCGGTATTCATTCACCCCATCATGCAAATAAGTCTGATAATCAAGGGCCATAAACTGATAATGCGAATCTGAGATAAAAATATGCAAAGGATGCCGCTGACTGCAAAATAATTTTCAAATAGAAACACATAACATCTCAAGTAAATTACGAAAATTGCGAAACGAATTGCGAATTTCGACATTTTCAACTAAGCAAGCCAAGCAAGAGTAAGCCAGGTAAACATTATTAATATTTTTCAGTACGAATCAATGTCACGCTAAAACGATATGTTATCTAAACAATATAATATTTTCTGGAATATATATGTACAGTATATATAGTATCTAAACAAAATATTGTAACAAAATATTGTCTATATCGTACATTATTCTGCGCTGACTTTCTCAATTGATGTCAAAAATGCGAGCTCCTTACGAGCTAAAGTGCCCACGCAAACGCGCTTACGAACGAAGTTTACAGTAGCATGTACGCGTTTTGTCGAAAAACAGATGTCAATACGAATGTGTTCTGATTAAAAATATTGCCATCTTTATCGTCGAAGAATATTTATCGGCATCGAAATCTACAGTTTAAAACAATTTCATGACGAGTTCCCGCGAGCTTTCACTCATCTTCAATTTCAGCAATTATAAACTCGAACGACTGGTTTGCGAGGCAATTATACCTATTCGGACCTTCGCCTTGCTACACTGTTTTCATCAAACTCTTTTTCCGTCCTGTGATTCGGTTTCGGTATAACACCTCCTTAAAGCCACGGTCAAATTCTAAACAGAAACTTGTGATCTGGATCACCTATCGACATTTCAGAAATATTAAGTCGCATTCGTCGAACTTTAATAGCTTGCAGTTCAAGCTTCAGAGTGGATGTTGATCGCTCTTCTCTAAAGCCCATGCTTTTCTTCCGTTTGAGCAGCAACAAGATCGCATCAGTCGGAAGATAAATGCTCTAGCGTTCTCTTTCTTTCTTCCGTCTGAAATTACTGCTCCTCTTCTATATCACCCACAGCACGAACCAAAAATAATTTTGACAGCCAGTAGCAGAAATCACTCTTCTGTAACTACATGGAAAAGATGACGAAACTCTCAACAGTTGCTCCAGAAGGGAAAGTGAACCCAGACAAGTAACTAAGACCGAACCAAGAGTAAAGCTTACTTTGTAAACCAGAGCCTTTCATCACTTCCGGCTCGAAAGAGATGGTACAGCTACGACGGAAGCGTGGTGAGTTGCGCGAAATAGTTGTGACCAAACTGGCTTTGGTTTTTATCAGCAACATAATCCTCAGGGAGAAACCGGTTGCACATCAGCAATTAAACACTTCCATGCTGAATAATAATTAAGCAGATGGTCTTGTATCAGGAACTAAATTTCCACCGCGTGAATATTCGCCAAAGGTCAAGCATAATAGTAATCCATTGGGTAAAGCATAGCTGGTCGCCATTTTTGTGGACTTCCATCTGGCTGGGAGAGAGAAAGGTCATGGTTGGATTCGAAGAAGCAAATGCAAAAAGAGGAATAAGTTTCGATGAGGATGCCAGAAGCCCGAAATGGCGGAATGGCGGTGGAAGATTCGTGCAACTGAATCTTGGAAATAATGTTTATGACTACTTGTAGTTTGCCGTTTGCGAGGAAGCACGGCGTGGAATGAGTTACAAATCGTTTTTAAATGTGCTGATTATTTTTATGACTGTCATTAAGCATAGTCATTTATTTTCCATCACCGCTTTCTCATCACAACATATATACGTCCCCGGCGCTGCAGACCTTGTGGTACATCACAATGGCCAATTTAGCCCGAGCTCTGGCCCAACCTCAAGATGCGACCTAGAGCTAAATCAAGGGAATCAACGCTACATGTCGGCACCCACAAACGCTTGACTAGCCATCTTTGTTACCAGTGAAATTTTGATTAATGACGCTATCACGATGGAAGGAAAGTGGGAAGGAACGAGAGACTGGGAATTGCCGAAAAGGTCTCTGCTCTCTGGCCTTACTGCAGAATTCGCCTGGCCCGTCGCCGGTAAAAAACTCTTCATGTAACATGATTGCATTTAATGAAAAACAAACAAAAATCTTGTTAATTAAAAATGCAACTGAGTATTTTAATGGCAGCTGTTTATGTAGTTCAGATGGTTTCAGTCTGGAGCGAGCGAAAGGTCACAGAGTGTGAGCTGCTCTGCAAGACGCGAGAAGGAGAACGCTGGAAAGCATCCATGCTTGAGATGAAAATCAGTCAGCAGCTTCGTTTCGCGTCCGAGTTCAAATTGTTGAAAATGTTGTTGTTCCTTCCGCTGAGCCAAATATTCAAGTCGAGTGAAAGAGAGATTGGGACGAGGACATTTCAAAGGCTCAAAACTTTGATTAATGACCAAAGTCATTTTCTCCCTGGCCACTTTGGCTCAGCCATTTGAGCAGCAAACTTTCGCTCTTCCTGTCGTGAACGAACTGTGTCAGAAGAAGAGAGGCAAGTTCCCCTAACCCGCTGATATCAGATGCTTTTCATTCCGCCATCCATTATCCATTTATAACATTACCGTAAGAGTTCTAGATTGTTAATTCAGCCACCAGTCAAATATAAAACATTGGATAAAATTCTTCTATTCCCAGCTTAGGTTGACCTTTCGGAGTTCGTAGTCATTAAGATTTTTCTCCCATAAATCAATGAAATTAATCTTTTTTCTTCTCATTGTATTAAAACTGTGAATGGCCATTTTGCGAGCGCAAACTTCGGGACAATTCAATATGCGGCATGTTGATTTTATAAGACGCCACAAGAAAGGAACTGGAGTAATGAGAAGAGCAATTAGGACCTTTACCGCCATGACTTTGATTGTTCTGCTTTTTATGGTGGCACTGATCACTTTGAATTCTTTAGGGGTGGCGGCGGAGAAGTCCAGTGAGAAAGAAGTGGACTGGCTTGACTTTTATGGCCCGTCCTCACTCAGCAAACTCCAGGAAGCTTTCCTGACAAAAGGACAAGAGTCGTTAAAAGGCCATAAAAAACGCATCAACCTCACATCACTCTTCGGCTTGTCCACTGTCCTTTTTTGATACTTTCAGTGGGGACAAAGATCAACTTGGACGATGGCGCTAGATGGAATTCCGGAGATGACATGTAGTTTTTGGCATGAGCAATAAATCATCCTGAAATTCAATCAAACAATTTGCGTACATGGATTTAGTTTCAAGTGCCCATAAAATAAATGTAATAAGTTATCACCGAATGTGCGGTGACTTTCCTAAATTACTGAAAGAACTTGTCTGTCGGCTGACTTTAAAACAATTCAAACAAATTATCTAACCCAGAACTGATGCACGCTGTACAACACATTACAGTGGGAGACTGGCATGGAGAACGGTAAAAGTTCACCCTTGCGTGAATAAAACTGGATGTTTGGCTGGAGAAATATTAACAAGTCCGCTTAATAGGCAGGTTGAGCAAGCACGATTTTGAAAGAAATCAAACCAAAACTTAAACCAAACCAAGGTGCCAACTTTGGTTCAAACCACAGTTTGGACCAAAGTTTAGGTAGAAACGTGGTTTGTAACCAAAACGCGCGCCTATGTTTGGTTACAAAC
>JAQIWT010001587.1:0-10245 GCA_034696485.1 Isohypsibius dastychi | reverse complement strand
CTGAAATCTCTGCAGTTACCCAAACTTGTTCATCTTAACTTCAAAAACGTCTTCGAACTGGACTTGAATGCCGAAGACCTACAGGGATTCCCTGGGTTGAAAGTGTTGGAGTTTGAGAAGACTTCCTTTTCGTCGATTGAAGATAACGTCTTTGCAAAATTGCCTGAGTTGAAATTGTTGGCGTTGGAGAAGGGATTGAGTTTCCCGATTGAAGAGAGGTTTACACGGAGCGTTCAAATGATACATTGTGACTGCAAGTATGCCTGGCTCAGAAAGTTTTTCTCTGTGGATTTCAGAGCACCGAAAATTGAGGGAGAGCTGTACAGTTTTGGACAACATAAAAGCCCGCCATTTCAGACCAGTGATATGTATCTGCCAGTTGACTGTTCAAAGCCTAATTTACAGGGCAGAAAGTTGCAACGCCCGTTTTCGATAAGACTGAAATGCTCGAGACGATGATGCTAGGCCGTTGTTCGATAAAGGTTCATGCACTCTGTAACAAGCAGAGCTCCCACGGGTCGGGTCTGTCATCACCTGACCCAACGGGTCCAGATAAATGGACCCGCCACTTTCTTGTCGACGCAATATGGCGGCGATGAATGCGGTGATTGTGAGAATATCTTGCAGGCTGAACGCCAACATGAACCCACCGAACATGTCGTTAAATTTTCCCACGGTCGTCCGCAGTAATCGGAACCGTTGAACAACTTCGTCTAAAAATCGTTGTTGTTTTTTCGGATTCGATTTGTCATCGAAGAAATCCGCAAGATTCTTGAATGTATTACGGACTGCGAAGATTTGAATGATCATGAACATTTGAAGGGTGACTTCGCAGTTGAAATTTAGAAAAGCGTAGGTGAAACTCAGCACAATTATCCATCTGAAAGGCAATAATAATACAGTTTGAAACCCGAACGGTTGAGTGGAATTGATGAAGGAAGCTGGCAGCGGAAGAATGCCGAAAAACATCGAAATGAAGCAAAGAAAAAACACCGAAATGATAATCCAGATGAACGCCGTAACCACCAGACCCCCAGTACTTTTCTGTCGTGATGATTGGCTTTGAATAAGTTTCAAAAGTGGAATTAAATGATGACTTTTTTGGAGCATAAGAATATTTAGTGCGAGACTTTTTAAACACCAAAAGATACGGAATGCCGAAGAAATGACAGTGAAGAACTCCATTGTCGATAGCTGGGTGGAGAATTTGTTGATATAATCGGCGATGAGGAACACTGCAAGAACGGATAGGACCAGGTTGACCATCAACCAAATAAGGAATGGTATTCGGCGTCGTGATGATATTTGTCCATTGATTGAATATGGGAATATGCCGCTTAGTTGTAGATATCTTAGTGACACTTTCAACCATCGGTTCAAAGGCTCTTCAGTGAGTACAGTTTTCATGCCAGATGTCATGATGGCGATACTGAACCAAAATCAGAAAAGAAATTAAAAGTTGCTCTAAGCATGGAAGGACTAATCCTGGTGGATGTTTAATAGAGCTCCAACGGGCTCCGCAAGTTCGGGATGTTTGGACAGTCGAACGGTTCACTTGTTACAAAACTCCTGGGAGCACACCATCCGTCAGCGTTGAAAATCCCAGAGAAAATGATTTTATATTGTGGTGATAGGATCGGCCTTTCGACCGCGGATGAAATTGCTTCGAAATTCATCCAGATTAGCTGGTCTCGTTGCTCGTTGCAATCTTACCTTTCAAATGCAGATGTAGCTCATTCCACTATCTAACTTGAATGAAACAATTATTTTGCTCTCCCTGGGTCGTTCTTGGCGAGCATGCAAGACAGAAGCAGCACAGTGTGTTCCCGGCTTTGTGAACCCGAAATGAAAACAACGCAATTGTGAACCGTTTTGAACTGCGGTGACCACTGTGTACGCGTGAACCACCGCTCACCTGATGAGCCTGAGATACAATACCGTACATGAACCTATGTACTGTAAACCAGCTGTAAACGAATGAAATACGGATTCTTGCGCACTTGAATGGGTTACTTTAAAAAACATTACGAACTGGTGAACAATTTGGAACCGTGGTGGGTGACTTGTTAACGTGTGGAGGAAAGTTTAGAGACACCTGCTCCATAGTGAAATCAGTGAGTTTCCTCGTGAATCACGGATAATCGTAGTGGACCAACGGTCTCCTGAAAGCGTGAGCGGACAGAAAAAGTCTCCAACGATTGGACCTATGATCAAAGGCGCGATGGATGGATGATTTCCACAAAAAATGTTCCTTTACGAATGTCAAAGCGAGTTTAATACGGAGAATGAACACGACTTCCAAAAACATTTGACTGATTTAAAATAGAAGAAGATCTAGAGCCTACTGTGAATTCCTGCACGTGAGCATGCTAATGAAGGCGGGGGCGAAAGGGCCGCATAGAATGTATGGTGACGTCGGCTCCGGTTCCGGTTCGTGAAGTCTTCCGGTTGTCCATAATCTTTGAAATAAATCAATTATATTCCCAATTCCAATGTTCGACAGTCTCTTCTTGTCACTTTTATCCGAATATTAAAATTCTTCGATCAAATTGTGCGTCACGACGATGGACTGTGTACCCTATAAAAAGATGACAGGTCTCGTTGTTCCTGTGGCAAACATCTCCACCAAAACGTTCCCACGCATTATTCTAGTTAAAACTGATAAGATGTACGACAAGGCTATCAATATTATTTCTCACTATAAAATCAATTTCAAACGTCCGAAAGCTGTGGAATCCGTGAAACAGTAAGGATTGCAGAAAAAAGAACTTCACAATGCATTGTACTCCACTTCCACTGGCTGTCATCGTGGTTTTGGCATGTTTTTTGTGCGACTCATTCTCACTTCCACTTTCCGTCTCGGAAGAAGACTCCGTCCCGCTTCCCGTAACATCCGAAGAACATCTGAGCAATCAGATTTATACAAAGGATCCGCTGCAAGTCGGTGAATCGCCGGTTATCAACTTAGGCGAGAAGTCTCTCTTATTCGAGGGCGACATTGCGGGCATCTCTGCAGCGGGGAAAAACAAGGACGATTTGGTGGGTTTATTTTTGGACATTATGCTCATAATTTAAACTGTGTTGTAAACAGATATTTGGTATTTCAGGGGAAGAGCGGAGTGCTCAATACCAAGCGCTTGACAGGAGGCTTGGCATTCTATGAAATCGACTCTACAGTACTTCCAGTAAGTTTGAATCGAAAATTTCTTCCAACGTCTTTTTGATCTGAGAAAAATATTTTAGCATATCATTTTTATTATAAGAGGTCTTCCTATGCCATCAGTGACGCAGGGGTCGAAGTGGAAGGGGGGGGGGGGGAAATTTTGAAGAGCTATGAATTGTACATAACCATTGTGGATTTGACGAAGCGGAGGGGGTCCGCTCCGTTTCTATAAGCGAAGCAGTAGCGGAACGCTTCCGCTTGCTAACACCGGGGGAAATTTGTCTCATGGGGGGGGGGGGGCTACCCACCACCTGACGAACAGTCACGACCGGACAGAAACACGTACGTTGACATCAACTGGACTAACATACCACAGAGTAAGAAGGCAATATCTTGAATAATCCCAGCAATTTTACACTCCAAATTTCCAAATCCACCTGCAAGTCAAAAGCATAACTTCAATGCCTACACATCTGCCGAAGTGACACATTACTCATCACCATACGACTTTCGCTCACTGATGCATTACGACAAAAACGCATTCGCCATCACACCGGGTGTTTGGACTATCCGACCAAAGCCTGTTCATTCCACAAGTGAAATCAAGCCTTTTGTCGGACTAAGCCCAATAGACACGGCAGATCTTAACGCCATGTACCCCCTATGCGCAATTTTGTACACAGAACCGAGCTACAAGGGCGTTAAGGAAATCATCATTGACGGTTTGAACACCAATCTGGGCTCTACAGTCTTCATAAGATCACTGGAAGTGATCCACGGATGCACTTTAACCGCTTACAAAGCCACGAACCACGGTGGTACCTCTGTCAAGTTCATAACTTCCTATTCTACTCAACGATTCTGGACTTTGGCCAACGGCGAATGGGACAAGAGTATCCGCTTCCTGAAATGTGCATGCTATGGTAGCGTCTAAACAGTCGCTCTGTATTTTGATTGATTCTGTAATGATATTTGAAGATTTAAAACCGTTCCGGTAAAAGTTCAGAGTGGTTCTTACAATAAAAACCCGGAGAGAAAAGCACGCACTTTTCTTTGCTTGTCTGGGAGAATATGGCTTTCATTATTCCAACATATCACAACTTTTACTAGGGATGCGATCTCGAGCAAAAATACTCCTCGAAATGAAAAGAAATGAAATTTGAAATGAAACGGAATGAAATTTGAAATGAAACGTGAAATTTGGAATGAAACGCGAAATGTGAAATGAAACGTGAAATTTGAAATGAAACGTGTAATTCGCAGCGGAATTTGGAATTTGAAACGATTTTATAACCGAAAACTAAAGAATCTCGTGCATCACATGATTTCTCCCATACAAACGTTCTCTCATCATATAAAACTGAGCAATTCTGAATCAAAAGCAATTAATGCTACAAAAATTAGAATTTATGTAAAAGACAGATTTCACTTCGTCCAAAAATATCAACAATTACGAGTACTGGTAGAACAAATTTAATTATACGGAGGCTTCAATCTTCCTCTGTCTTAGAATCAGCCATGGTAGCAAAGTTTCCGTGATTTCACAAGAGATGAAGGAGTTTTAAAACACTACAGAAGTTAAGGAAGAAGATTTGATTTTGGAGAAAAATAAATCGAAGAACTTGCTTACAACTTACAAGCCCCGGTCAGCTGCGCTCTCTGGTTGATCATTCCGAATTTCATGATTTCGTTTCAAATTTCGTAATTTCGTTTCAAATTTCGTAATTTCATTCTAAATTTCGCATTTCATTTCAAATTTCACGTTCCATTTCAAATTTCGCGTTTTATTTCAAATTTCGAGTTTCGCACTGCATTTCACGGGACCTTCCGTGAAATGAAATTTGCAGTCCTCGAAATCGAAATTTGAAATCACACGAAATTGAAACGGGCAACCCTAACTTTTACAGTGGTGAAGGTGAGGCAAATGACGTCATCACATGAAAAGTCTGGAGCCAACCACAAACTCGTGTCATCTATACATGACCAAATATTTGCCCGCTACAATGCTCAAACGAATTCCCGATATTATTCCATCTTTATTTGGAGGGTTGGACGTATCTTATTGCGGATGTATATTTTCGCCTGGTGCGGTCCAGATGCTCTGTTTGCGAATATGAAACAAACAGTAGATAACCTTCAGCTGTGGGAAAGACAAGCAGAAGTTCAAGTTTTTCTGTGGAAGTTTTGCTATCAGACTGATTCTTTCCAGTACAGAAAATCTTGTGAATTGGAGAACTTTTTCAATTTTGTTGAAAATTTTCTGAACAGAGTGGGAGAAGAGAGGTATCAGGAATACACGCCTCTGCGAGATTTTATTCTCATTCCAATTCCAAACAAAAGCCTTTTTATCTTATCTTTTACTATGTGAGCAGATATAGCAGCAGCAACCCAGACCCGTCCTGCGTATTGTCAGGCTCGTTGGACGAATGCAAGAAT
This sequence comes from Isohypsibius dastychi, assembly GCA_034696485.1. NCBI lineage: Eukaryota > Metazoa > Tardigrada > Eutardigrada > Parachela > Isohypsibiidae > Isohypsibius > Isohypsibius dastychi. The sequence goes on along the minus strand of JAQIWT010001587.1, from coordinate 4,646 downwards.
TTTGTTCGGTTTCTAATTAAATCAGTCAGAAAATGGGTCAGTCGTTCTCTCTGAGTCATTTTCTGTTCGGCTGGAATAACCCAAACGGGGGTAAAAAATTGGCCTTTTGTCTCGCAATTTTCCAACTATTTTTATCCCTTTGGGACTTTTTCTTTGATATCTATACAATTGTTGAACATTTCCTTTGGGATCCGTTCGGGCTTGGTTGGGATAGATGTTTAATCTTCCTGTTGATACCATTCTTGCCAGTGGTATTTTCAGCGCTTGGAGTCTACGTTATGAAACACCATCCGGGAAAATACGTCTATCCGTTTGACGTTTATCGAGAGTAAGTCTAAAACCATGTAAAGAAAAAGACCTCCAATAACTATGCTGGAGGGGAGCTGGCTCCAGCGTCCCGCCTCCAAGCTGGAGGATAATGAAATTTTTACTGGCGTTTTGCTGATTATTGAATGCTGCTGAAAATGCAGCCATTAACTCTCGTCCACTGTTCGCCTCAACGATAGAGAAAAAATTTTTTCTTCTGGAGTAGGTCTGGAAGCTAGATTCCGCCTCAGTAACTTTTAAAAAATCGAGGAACAAATTAAGGCTTTTGTGGTTTCAGAGAGTAAGCAGGGCATGGACTGAAACGTAAGCATTCAACTCCATTTATTTGCCATAATAGAATTTCGAACTATCAGCTGTTGCTGTTGAAATTTGAAATTTCGTTCACCCTTCACTCCACTTCCCTCCATAAAATCTTTTGAAAATCGGGTGCACGACATCTTTTTTAGCACAACGGTCAACTAAGCTGGTTTTTGAGAATGTTAATTACATCACAGAAAAAAGCGTTATCAGTGGAAGTAAGGCCACTTGAGTGACTTCATCAATGGAAAGAACATCTCTGTTTTGTAATTTTTCTTTAAGACAATGCATTTTCGAAGTTTGTTTGTTTTTTTCAACGAATTTTCAATGAATTTCCACAATTTATTTGCAGATGGAGATTAGTTCTGGAAGGCCGAAAGTACTGGCGATCTGATCCAAGTGAACGAGAAGAATCAGGTGATCCCGTGAAATGGGATATGAACCATCGTTTGATGCGCCTAGTTGACTCAAAGGGGATAGAACTCATGCTGGAGGGCTCTGTTCAATTCGTCATCCAAATCTATCTCAACCAACAACGATGGCTTATGACAGGAGTTATCCCTCGCTGGTATCAATTTCTCTTTACATTGTTTTCCGCATATGGGATTGCGTCACACGTTCCAACGTCAGAGAGTTTAAAGGGTATGTGGAACTGCAACACAGAATCCCGCAAACGCAATCAGCAGGGGGACAAAACTCCGTATTGTCCATCTCTGCATTTGAAATGCAATGCTCACCTTTATCTTGTGACTTTGAACAATATTTTTTACCTACTGTGTCGTGTGATAGCCATCTGTTTCTTATTCTTTGTAAACCCCACTTTGGCGTGTCTACTCACCCCCATCCACTTCATTGTGTTGTATTGTTTACTCGTTCGCCGACGCAAAAAACACCAGAAAGTACGTGATCTTCTGGAAGTTGCCCAGGAGTCGTTCCGACTATTGGTTCTCCCCTATGACTGGGAATTTCACCAAAACTTTCGAGGAAAGCTATTCTTCGACATCATTAAAACCATCAGATCAGATCCCTTTGGACTTGGGCTGATCGCTACAGCTGGGATTCATTCGCTTCAAGTTCTGCTCTCTGTGTTGCTACCATCAGCAAATGAGAGCGCTCTTTCCAGATCAACCATTATTATCTACATGGGCCTGAACATCGGAGTGTTTGCGCTATCGAATGTCATACACATCGTGGTTGAATGGTTCTTTGCTGGTCCGCTTGCGCATCATGATCATTGTGAGGAATGCAAAAGTAAGCAAAACAATGTTAAAAATAACTTAGCTGACTACGTGGGCTCAAAAATGTGAGTCACCTTCTACGTGTGCTAACTGGGATCGACCTACCCGTGGAGGTGATAGCCTTATTTTGAATCTCAAGTAAGTCGTCTAGCGTGATTGTTACATATTGCAACCAATCAATAGATGTAAGTTCAACTAACAGTAAGCACCTTGAGGTTTTCGAAGTCAGACTTCTCGTAGTCTTGAAGTTTCGTAGTTGACCTTTCAAAGTCTCGATTTTTCGTAGCAAAACAGCTCTCGTTGTCCAAACCGCCCATGGTCGCGATCACTCGTAGCTAGTAGTTTGGTGATAGACGGTTAATGATACTGACACGCGAATGAGCGTAACCCGAAAATTCAGATTTCAAAACGGAAAAGTGAAAACGGTAGCTTTTCTGCGTTGATATTTGTCTGACTGATGAGGTGCATGTTTTGAGCTTGTGAGCGAGTAAAAAAGGGAAGAAAAGACTCGGGGTTTACCCACACAAACTGACGGGGCTCACGACTTCGAAACTTGTGCGCCTCAGTACGAACTCAGTAAGCAAAGAAGTACAAACTCAGCAATCAGCGAGCATCTGTAAATAAGTACAGAAGCTCAGGCAGTTAAAGCTCTCACTAATAGTGTATTCGAGAAGAGAGTAGCTATTCCGACTTGGACGGAAAAGCTGTTTCTATTTTGACGGAATAGGTATTCCACTAACAGCGAAACTTGTGCTATCAGCACACTTCATCTGAACCTCTTTCAACCAAGCTTTCGTGAACATTGTCCAACCTTGGTCAACTATACAGGTAAATACAGGCAATCCACGGAACTCGATGAGAGATGAGTACTTCTATGATGCAAAGATACAGATTTCAGATTTTGACGTCAAGCCGGTTGGCGAAGCTGTGTCTGGACGCGGCAGTACTAGACACACCAATATTACCGGACTGATTCAACCCACAATAAACTCGCGTAATCTGGGATAATCAAGCGCTTTTTTAGCGACCGAGTTTCGTCGGAGAGTGTTGTTACTTTTTTTAATTTTGACGGCGGAAGACAATCTAGAGACTACGTCAAGCTTAAGACCACGAGGAGTCTGCTTCGAAAGTTATGGTGCCATTTGATTATAAGCATACCATTCGCTAGATTAATCTTGCCTGTTGAAACAGGGATTGCTGCTGAAGTGAATCATGTGTCCAGAGCAGTTGTTGAATCCGTTCAACGAGTGCCTACTAACGTCGGTGATGGCGTACGTCAGAGGGACACTTGGATTCCGGTAGAAACTGATCCATTAGTACGAACGCACGCCTCTCATGCAGATGATCCTGATTGGACTGAACCAGAAGTTCCTCTTCGTCGATTTCAGAACATCAAAGGCTGAAGGAGAGCTGTATAGTTTTGGGCAACATAAAAGCCCGCCATTTCAGACCAGTGATATGTATCTACCAGTTGATTGTTCAAAGCCTAATTTACAGGGCAGAAAATTACAACGCCCGATTTTGATAAGACTGAAATGCTCGAGACGATAATGGGCCGTTTTTTGATAAAGATTTACACTCCTGGTATTTGTGGTATTGTTAGCAACTTGGGAATCAATGTTCGCACAGGATGTTCACAGACTACCTTTAAATCACTTGTAAAACAGTTGTATCAAATATCAAGTTATGTTCTCGCAGCGATTGACTGTAGAATAAAACTTTCATGTTCGTTGAATTTTGTAGTTATTTTGATCAATTTCCCCTGATTGAATCCCTTGATTGACTTGTTTAGCGATAGATGCGCCACTGCAGATCAGAAAAAGTGGCTGCAGTTGTTCCGATCCGTCACATTTATTCATGGTTAGCCCACTTCTGCAAAATCGACAAATATTACATGATTTCAGTCAATAGCTGTCTGCGCCTTCCGGTGAATATCGTGACATTGAACGAGAATGAGATAACAATAACCAAAGTTTTTGTGGATTTTGAGCTCATCAGTTGTTCAGGCTCAATGCTGAATCGTTGAAAATCCGGTACAGGACCTCTTTCATCACGGCCATCTCTTGTGTAAACACTTCAGCTTTCACCAACTTCTTCATGTCATCCTTCGAGTCACGCGTTTGGTAAATCAGCAAGAAATACGTCATTACTAGATTAATCATCTGTAACATTGCAAACACTAAGTGCTCAAGAGTACCAGACCTGGTAATTGTTGATACCACTTACCATGCTGATAAAGGGTTTATCAATCCCGAAGAATCCACCTCCAGAGATCATAGTCCCATCTGAGTTGATCTCCTGAGCCAGCTTACCAGCCTGCTCTTGAAGCTCAACATCATCGGACTCTGCCTGAATTTCCCAAGCTCGTTTGCGAATTCTGTCGACCTGCAATATTACATTTCACAAAAAAGAGTGCACCTCGAACAGAATGCAGACCTGTTCATTCAAAGAAGTGCAGACAAAAAGCCGGAACACCACATTGACAGCTCCGACACCCAACAAAACATAGAGGATTAACTTTTCACCATTCTCGTCGTTGATCCGATCGTAGTACTGCTTTTTCGTTTCACCAGGTTCACTCTCTTGTCGACGCAATATGGCGGCAATGAATGCTGTGACTGTGAGAATATCTTGTAGGCTGAATGCCAACATGAACCCACCGAACATGTCGTTGAATTTTCCAACAGTTGTCCGCAGTTTTCGGAACCGTTGAACAACTTCGTCTAAAATTCTGTGTTGTTTTTTTGGATTCGGTTTGTCATCGAAGAATTCCGCAAGGTTCCT
>JAQIWT010001586.1:0-10248 GCA_034696485.1 Isohypsibius dastychi | reverse complement strand
GTCGGATCAGTGGGTGCCGTCGTGGGATCAGTTCCTTTCGTAGTTAGCTCCGTTGGTGGTGTTGTGGGCTCAGTTGGTTTCATGGTCGGGTCAGTGGATGCCGTCGTGGGATCAGTTGGTTTCGTTGGCTCTGTTGGCATAGTTGTGGGCTCAGTTGGTTTCGTGGTCGGATCAGTGGGTGCCGTCGTGGGATCAGTTCCTTTCGTAGTTAGCTCCGTTGGTGGTGTTGTGGGCTCAGTTGGCTTCGTGATCGATTCGGTGGGTGCTGTTGTGGGATCATTTGGGTTTGAGGTCGAGCCCTTTGTCGAGTCAGTTTTCACGGTTGTCGAGGTAGCCTTTTCCGATTGATGAATTGTTAGAATCATTGCGGCAAATCATCTCTTCAATTCACACTCACCGTTTGCATTTGCATTGTTGTGGAAGTTGGAGCCTCCGTTAAAACTGGCAGTGATTCACCACCTTCATGTCTTCCTGGTTCGTTTCCCGCGGTTGTTTTCGTTTCTTGCTTCACTGATTGTGTGGTTTGGTCACTAGTCTGCGGTGAGCTTGCACTGGTTGTTTCTTCTGCCTTTGACGTTTCATCTGAAATTGGTCAGCTCAGTACACAATTGCGGTTAACTTTCCAGCGGTTTGAAGAATCTATTTTGATGCGAAGCGAATCTCAGCAGTTTATCAGTTTAATAGTTTCAACGGTAATTTCGTTTGCATTTGACACTTGCGTGCTTATCTTTGCAGCTTGAAAATTCAATGAGGTCGCATAAGCAGAAACGGATGGAGTTCATGACTTTAAAAAGTGGACAAAGCAGTTAGTTGGTTCATCGATGACTCTAGTCTGCTGCGGCATCAGTTTATCAGTCTCAGTTACCTTTCGGGGTCGAAGCACTTGTAGTTGGGGTGGAAGGAGTGCTGATGGTGGTTGCATCTGTTGGCTTTGTGGATTCAGAAGTTGTAGGTGTCGTTGGCGTGGAGGCTGTTGTTGAATCTGACGTGGTAGGAGTGGTGTCCGACGAAGTTGCGTCAGTTGGCTGTGTGGACCCTGTTGTAGCATCTGACGCTTTTGTGGAGTCTGACGACGCATCTGTGGGTTTTGTGGAGTCTGACGACGCATCCATGGGTTTTGTGGAGTCTGACGAAGAATCGGTCGGTTTTGTGGAGGCTGACGACGCATCGGTGGGTTTCGTGGAGTCTGACGACGCATCTGTGGGTTTTGTGGAGTCTGACGAAGAATCGGTCGGTTTGGTAGAGCCCGGAGATGTATCTGAATCCGGCGATTTGGACGAGGCAGGTGATGCAGCCGTCGCAGGAGTCGCAGGGGTAGCAGGGGTAGCAGGGGTCGCAGGGGTAGCAGGCGTTGCAGCCGTTGCATCTGTTGCATCCGTGGCTTTCGTGGCTTCTGTGGATGAACCATCCGTCGCTTTAGTTGAGTCTGAGGACGAATCTGATGGCTTCGTGGAATCGCTCGACGAGGGATCTGTTGGCTTTGTCGAGTCAGATGGTTTTGTGGAGTCTGAAGACGAAGCACTTGTACTTCCATCACTCGAAGAACCGCCAGTCGAAGCCATAGTTGCCACAGTGGTTGTTGGATCGGAGGGTTTGGTAGTATCTGTTGACGGGCTGGTTGCATCTGACGGTTTGGTCGAGTCAGCAGTTGACGGCGAGCTCGATGGATCTGTAGGTTTGCTTGAATCAGGCGCAGTAGTGCTGCCTGCTGATGTCGGAGATGAATCTGACGGGCCTGATGATGTCGGCTTGGTGGTGCCGTCTGAAGACCCAGATGTCGAACTTCCAACTGTTGTCGAACCATCAGAGCTTCCGGGAGAGGAAGAGCCTGCTGGGGATGTCGGTACTACAGATGTGGTTGGCATTGTTGTGTCAGATACAGGAACTGAAAAGTCGTTTATTGGTTCAGTTTTCAACGAGCCTAGGATCTACAGTAGCGAGAACCAAACATAGCAAACTTACCAGATGAGCCCGCTGAAGAAGCGGCGGTGGAGGGTGTACTGCCAGTAGTGCTATCCGGTGAGGAACCAGATGGTGTGGTAGGGCCACTTGGTGAGACTGGTGAACTAGGTCCACTACTTGTTCCAGTGGAAGGGGTCGAACCTGCGGTCGATGGAGTGGAACCTATTAGAAATGCTGGTAACTTTGATGGGACTTGATAGTTTGTTCTTTTACTTACTGTCAGGTGATACACTTGAGACACCAGTGGTCGAACCTGCGGTCGATGGAGTGGATGGCGTGGAACCTACGAGAATGCTGGTGACTTGATGGGCCTTGATCGAGCTTGTTCATTCACTCACTGTCTGGTGCTGCACTTGAGACACCAGTGGTCGGACCAGTGGACGAGCCCGTGGATCCAGTACTTGTGGCAGTAGACACTGTACTTCCCGTTGTTGGGCCCGAACCTGTTCAGTTTAAATACAAATGAGTTGTTACATGATAGAAAAGAGGCACAGGTATTTACTCAAAGCGGTTGTGTCGCCTGATGAAGCTCCTGATACTGAAGTGGATTCGGGTGACGAAGGCATGGAGACCGATGTCGAACCTGCATTCAACCAATAAGGAACGGTCTAGAAAGTATATTTCGACCAACTGAGTCGCAAGAAACTCTGCTGACCTGGACTGGTTGACGGTGAAGTTGAGGGAGTAGTACTATCGCTCGGTACAGCTGATGATCCAACCGTTGTCATACCAGATGAAGCAAGTGTTGTTCCAGACAAAGGTGTGCTTGAGTCTGGACTAACTGGACCTGATGGTTGGGTCACCGGATTCGTTGGGCTTGATGCGACCGTCGATGGAGTCGAAGCTGGGCTTGTGAGGTCGCCCATGGCAGGGGTAGATTGTCCATTAACTGCTTGTTAGCAAACATTCAGTAACTACAGAATCAACAGCCTTGTGGACTTACTGATTGGTTGGCAAGTGGTGGTGGCATCAGAGACCATTGTCACCCCACCAACTGGCACAGCTGGAATCGGCGTTACCGCGGAGAAGGTTGTTGGCATCATGGTCGATGGGAGCGTATAGCATACTGTTGTGATTCCGCCAATTGATGAGATAGCAGTTGGAACCGCACTGGTGAAGATTTGAGACGGTGGTGTGGGTTGTGTGGGCGGCGCAGTTTGGATAGGTAGTGTAGTGATTGCCATAGGTGTAGCAGGGGCCGTCACCGGAATGACTGGAACAGCAGGATTTGTTGGAAGCCCAGGAAGTGGGAATCCCGTAACCGAGCCAACAACGGGGTTTGCCGCAGGTATTGGAGTCTGGTTCGGGTTTTGCATAGCGGCACAGTTCACTGTAACAATCAATGTTGTTCGAGCTCAATGTTCAAAAAAACATGAATCCAGACACCACAGTGTTATCTTGAGCCAATCTGCTTACTTGGTGCACATCGGTCTGGTGAGCAGCCGTAGTGAACGCTTAGTTCCCGGCAGTCGCATTCGCTGAGCTGTTCAAGACGAGGAATGAAAAATGGAGGCTTGTTCACAGTGAATGCAACTCCTTGTTTCGCGAAATCTGCTTGACCGTTATGCCTATGACGATCAACCCCCATGAAACATTTCGATTTCACACAAAGCTAGTTTGGTAAAAGCATTGGCTCGACTCACGTTATGGAACAGTAGTCATATGCGCATTGTGTAGTTGCGTTGGTGTCACCGTACAATGCATACGCACGTTCCATGCCCGGTTGAACATTGGTCGAGTCTACCGTAATGTATTGGTCCCGATCTTTCCGTTGATGTTCGTTTCGCTTTCCCAATATCAGAGCGGCACTGCAGACACACGGTTCACAAAGTTAACAACAGAACGCGTTCAGTCGCACCTACAATTTCATAATTCCATGTATTCCATTGTCCATGCACCCATCTTTGCCATGAGTCAACAGCATCGGCTGCTCCTTCAGCTTGTTTGCGACGTAGGTTTGCAGAGCTCCAGGATAAGTGTGGCATGCAGTTCCCGCACCACCACGACTGTGTAGATAACTAAACATTGAGACAAGACAGGGAAAGGTCATCATTTGCAGAACCTACGTGGGATCTTCGTTAGGTGTGATCTTGACTTTATACAGATCCGAGGTTGGGCTGACTTCTTCGAACCTCACACATCCGTTGAGGTCAGACGTGATCTTTTGTAACGCCGTTCGAATCAGTAGCTGATCAGCTGCACCTAAGGTGAAAACGAAACCAGTGCTACCCCAACGAACATTATTTAACTTGTAAGAACTGGAATCAGAACTCACTGAATGCAGGATCGAGATAGAAAGGAACGAAATTTCCGGGCCATTCCATGAATTGGGGATCGGCATTGATAGCCCTTACTTTCCTTCCGCGTTGGTTGGTCTTCCTCTTCACCACTGCTTTCGCTTGTGCACCAGCTGAAATGTATGTAGCTTGTGGCCAGCAACACAAATTACCATCGGTTATCTTACCTGGTGTGGTTGTACCTGCAGTACTGATCCCCAAATTTGGCGGTGCAATCGTTGTGGCACACATCATTGTTCCATTTGCCATTGACGACGGCGAAGATTCAAACTGATTCAAAGGTACCATGGTCGAACTCGCACCGGTAACCGAAGCGGTCGTTGTTGCGTCACCCCCAACCGGACTGAGACTTGTACTGACCGACAACATTGTACTGGAATCCGAGGTTGGTAGCGAGTAACACAGTGTGGTCCCACTTGGGTTCGAGCTCACAGAGGTCGTGACTCCATTCAATGATGACGATGTTGTCGGTGCCATTGTTGGCTGCATTGTTACCACCGGGTCACTGCCTGCAGGAGTCAGTGCAGGACTTTGAGTAGGCAAGCTGAGTGGCACGTTTGTCACGGGAACGAATGGTGTACTCGGCATCGCTGGTGGAGCTTGAGTCGGAAGACCAGGTGGAGGACCGGTGCCGGGGAACATGGGGACATATATGTAGATCGGAATGGATTGCGGATAGCCAGGCCAGTTTGCAGGTAGACCCTGAGGATTGAACGGTGGAGCAACTGGATTCATCTGTTGGGGATTGGCGATCGCTGGATTAACCGGCGGCACAGCTGGATTGATCGGTACAACAGGTGGAGTCATTGGGTTAACGGGTTGTGTGACAGGGTTCACCGGTGTTATAGGAGTGGCCGCGCCAGCTATCGGAGTGGACATGACACCAACTGGGCTCAGAGTTACAGGAACCGGGAATGGGGTATTGGCAAAAATGCTGGAACCGTTCTGACCAGGCTTGGGTTGCTGTTGAGACGCGCAGTCAACTGAATGAATGAGCTCTTAGAACGACATTTCAATACAGGATATCTCCTCCACTTACGAGGACTGCATTCGGCAGGGTCACAGCCGTACATAATAGTCAGATCCTGGCAATCGCATTGGCTCAACCTGTCCAGCTTCGGGATGAAGAAAGGTGGCTTGGTCACCGTGAAAGCCTGTGATCCTGGGTTGGCGAAATCCGTTGGCTGTTAAAAACTATCGAATTTCAGAAATTCGCTGGCCGTGTTTCGAGCTACACAAACCTGATTGTGGGTGATTGAACAGTAATCATACTCAGTGCAGTAAGCTCGGAAGGACTCAGAGTTTGTGTAGGGTCGATATGCGATATCCATTCCTAGAAAATGACAATCATCTTCGTATGTGAAATCATATGATTCACTGCGGGAGATTTACCAGGAACGAGGTTGCCTTGATTCATTTGGATATAGTTGTTCCTTTCAGGCTGCTGATGTTCATTCCGTTTGCCCAGTACTGAAAACAGCAGAGCTGCAAGATAAAACCCCAGAAAACCTTTCATCCATTACCAAGCGCAAAATATTTCATGAGTGAATGCGCTGAGTTGTCAAAGCAGCCAGTGGGTCCACGAGCCAGTACCAAATCCTGCTCAATTTTCTGTTGCGGCGTTTGACTTGCTGCCATAGCCGGTGGTGGTTTGAACTTTCCGGGGTAAGTGTAGCAGTAGCTCTCAGGTGTCACACTGGAAAACAACAAAGTTTCCCATAAAATATACCTGGTTTTGTCATTGTATTGCTTCATACCCATCAACTTTGTTTGGGGTGATTTTCACTTTGAGACGCGGGTCGGTGGGCGGAACCTCAACGAAACGGACGCACATTTTCAAGTCCGACATGACTCTCAACATTGCCATTCTAATTTGTCCCTGTTCCTGCGGTGCTGTAATCAACATTTAGCTTCGTTCAGAATATGCAGGCAGTGACGTTTTCTTACTAAAAGCGGGATCGATATAAAAAGGCACTTCATTGCCGCTCCACATTCCAAAGTTTTTATCCATGTTGACGACTCGCAGCTGTTTTTGTGCAAAGACCAAACCTAATAAAATATGAGATGCACGTTCCTGGAGAACTGGTTTCTAGTCAAGGCAAGGACTGACCTGTAGCCAGCACAATCACTAGACATAACAACGCAGACGCCATCTTGAACCAGCCAAGTTTGAAGGGCGTAGAACAAGAGATTGAAAAGTCTTACCACTCGGAACCCCACTAATAAAAAGCAGAGAACTACAAGAAAATTTAATAATTTTCTGATGGAGCATACGGATTTCGTTCGCTTTGCGTCCGGGTTGAGCAAGTAGTGTATTGCTGTATCAGCATTACGTGACCAATGGTCCCTTCTTTCTGGCTGCACCAAGCACTTTAGCTTGCACTTGACTCTGTCACATTTTTTCTGATCACACTTCGTCGCTTCATACGGATATCTTTCGCAAACAAAGCAAATCCACCTGAACTTCACCCAGTTTTGTCCCAATTATCGGACCACGGAATAGATCGTTTTAAATATTAATTGTGTTTGTTTATTGATGTGATTGCTCATTTCTTTAAAGGTCACCCCAATATGAGCGTCGACGGTGAGTTGGTTTTATGTGCACCTTATCGCATCGTATATCACTGATGTAATTCAAACCTCCTCTTCTGTTATTGTCGTGTTATCATCAACCTGAAGTAGCTTCTCAAGTTGAACCTGATGCATGGCCAAGATAAGCCATGCATCACGTTCAACAGCTGTACTGCTATAGAGTAGACAGGGTGATATCTCGCTCAGACTTGATGACACAGTAACTCGCCTTTTATCGCGGTTTTGTAAAACATAAATCAGAAGCCATTTTACGAGCTCATTTAGATTGTCTTGTGTGCCCATTAACCTTGCGGAGGCTCACATAATCACGAGCGCTTCCTTGATATTTTTGCTCCAGCTGGAAGGATGGGTGACGCTACTGTGGACCACCGGAGTTTGGGATTGTCAGGTTGACTGATAAAATTTACATGCCGCTCAAAAAAATTGAGGGTTTGGGTGTTTTTATTTTCTAGATTCTGAACTGACGGACTTGGTCAAAGCCTGTCAGGACGTCAAAACAAACGCGTACAACGCATACAGCAACTTCAGAGTTGGGGCAGCTCTGATTACCGATAAAGATCGGCGGATTATCAGCGGTACGAGTTTTGGCTACTCGTAGGGTCTTTTAGCTTTCGAATTCGTCCGCTTTATTCGTTTCAGTGGTGATTCATAGATATCTGCAATTCTCATATTTTCCAGGTTGCAATGTGGAAAACGCTTCATACGGATTAACGATTTGCGCCGAAAGGTCGGCAATTTGCACGGCGGTGTCGGCAGGTTACCAGGCCTTCCAAGTCATCGCAGTAACTTCGTAAGAGGATGAGTACTTTAGATAATACCTTAAACGTCGAATGTTTGTTTTCCGGTTGAAATTTGAAACATATTGTCGCGTATTCTCATTGAAATGCTGCATAGATTCCCATTTTATATGAAACTGAAATCATCCCACGTTACTACACTGCATCTAAAAGCATGTTAATGATATGGTGCGGATCCTCTACAAATACGTCAACATTCCTGTTTTTGTTTCAGGGATATCGAAGGGAGATTTTGTGCTCCGTGTGGAGCTTGCCGGCAATTTATTGCGGAGTTCTCCCCATCTGGTTCCGTTATCCTCGTGCTGCCAGGATTGTCCAATGAAGAGTACCTGAGCGGGAGAGGTACCAAAATTGTTCGAGTCGACGAACTACTGCCCAACGGTTTCGCCCCCAGTGATCTGAACCTTAAAAAGATAACATCGATTCCAGAACAGAATTGCAAACTATAAGGTCGTTGCCGCAGATTCTGATTTTGTTTGCATCACTGTGCTTTTGCTTTACAGTTAGTTGTGGATGGCGAGTCACGCAATTAGCTTTTGAATTATGATGAAATGTTACGTGGGTGGAAAGAAATGTATTGTCGATAGAGCCGGTAAGACGGGCATTCTTATTCGAAAAAGACTGAAAACAAAATAAGTTTACACATCCTGATGTAAAATTATGAACAGTAAACTTCCCGTATAAACTTGCAACTGCGAATTTCGTTGTATTGAACAAGTGAGTATGTTCTCAGTTTTGGTGCCGTTACCGCGTTCGCTACACCATTGCGCACCTGAGTGCATTTTCAGGCAGTTATATTGTATTTCACGGAGTGCCACCCGCGCTGAAATCCTGGCTTTCTGACCCGATGAGTTGACGGGCTACCGGATGAATGGCTGCATGACAGGCCAACGTGGGTTCGAGTTGAGACTTTAAGCACAAAAATCACTGACCATTGCTCGCTCTTCGCAATCCCCTCGAGCTTCAAGAGTGTCGGTGTCCCGGGTTTTCGATGTTTGCTCTTGATCAGGACTCTTTTGCAAAGATTTTGGTACACCGTTTCTGGACATTCGTGTAAGGTCATTAACGAGAAATCCTCATTTACTGTATTGTATGCAGTACTGTACGCACATGGTGTGGAAGGGGGCTGCCTCCGGTAAGCCGTAAGCGTAAACATGAAAATAAGCCACACGCCGCTGTGTTCCTGTATCAGCTGATAACATAATTGTCAAAACACCGTAAATAAAAGCGCTGTTTTCTCACTACGATTGGTTCTTTCAAACTCTACTTCACTCCATTAAAGTACCGTACCGCAGATGCCAGATCACGTCCTGTGTATTTTACCTCGAGACAGTTCATAGTGGAATTTTGAGACTTGTGTTGAAATTCGAGTTCGACCATGGGATCGCTGAAAGAGATTGACTGCCTCAATGCGCATGATGACAGAGTTTGGTGTGTCGAGTGGAATCCAACGGGAACTTTGCTTGCGTCTTGCGGCGGAGATAAGAGAATAGTGATATGGTCGGAGAATGGTAAGAAGATTCTATAAGAACGAGAACCTCTTTTCAATCAAGATCGGTGATTTGCAGAATCGGAAAAGTGGATAGCCAAATTGTTTTTGACCGAGAGCCATGACAGAACAATTCGTTCTTTGGCTTGGTCTCCTGATGGAATTCATTTAGCTTCATGCAGTTTTGATAAGACGATTTGTATATGGAAAAGAAGAGGAGGACAGTTTGAGGCTGTCGCTACCTTGGAGGGGCACGACAACGAAGTCAAATCTGTTGCATGGTCCATTTCCGGAGAATTCCTGGCCTCTTGCAGTCGCGATAAAACTGTCTGGATATGGTCGTGTGAGTTTTCCTCATGTGTTTAAAATGAATTTGCCTGAATTAAGCTTTGAATTGAGGTTCCCAACCATGTAGTTTAAGGGCCATTATTTGTGCTGATTTCAGTGACATTCTTATTTGACATTCAAGATTCGGATCGGTGAAAATTTCAACCTTTTTGAAATCTCAGTCATGGTTTAGTGTTATTTTCATGACGATGAATTGATAAACATTTCTGCGTTTTGATAGATCTTTTAAAGGCAATTTAAAACATTTTTTTATGTTAAACTGAAGGAAAACATGGTTGTTTCGGAAAAGCTGTTTGAGTGTCGTAATTATCGTTCGTTTTTTCAGGTGAAGATGGTGATGAATATGAATGCATCAGTGTTTCACATTCCCATACGCAAGATGTCAAGAAGGTTTGCTGGAGTCCTGTGGGAGATGTAAGTTCGTTATCATCACATATAATTTCGAAAGAATTGAATCAGAATGTTTTCGTGATTATTTGGTCTTTGGCGATAATGCGAGACTTGTATTTTTTGGACTTTCCAACAACTATTTGCACTTGGAAGAATCGTTCGAGTTATGCGGCCTTTGGTCGAAAATGTTGGCTGAATGTTCCAGATTTCCATCGTCTGGAACTGTTTTTGTGTAGATCCCTGCGTAGTTTTCGGTTTAATTTGGGTTTAGAAAAAGGGCACCTCCTGACTGGTTCCGCCCAGTCGTGATGGGACATGGAAGGACTCCTTACAGAGTCCCGACATGCTGAATCGCTATCCAGAGATTTGGGGT
>JAQIWT010001585.1:0-10250 GCA_034696485.1 Isohypsibius dastychi | reverse complement strand
TGATTTCCGGAAACCGCCCATCCAAAAATCAACATCCGGCTGCGACTGCTTCAACATGGATACCAGCGCATCTTCTGCATACAAAAAAGGTCAGCGAGGTTCAGAATTTTTCAACGTACGAACAAGAATATTCTCAATATGTTCTGTATTTTTTGTAAGCTTTACTGATAGGTATCGTGTCCATGAAATCATATGAAACACAAAAACCGAAAAAATATCGAAATCCGAAATTCTAACAAGAATATTTTCGGATCAATTATAACGACATCATGACAGACAGGATTATTCTATGCGGTAGAGTTCAAGGGGTTTTTTTCACTTCCGAACGGGATTTTTGAAATTTCGTTAGTTAGTTTCGGTACAAGTGTAACTTAGGCCCCATACAGAAATTTTACATGCAAGATAAACACAAAACCGAGAAAAACTGCTTACCGAATAATTCGAAGATTTTCCGCATCCTTTCTTCGGGGAATGGAGGAAGTGCTTGTTTCTGTTTCCATAATTCTGACAATTGAAGATCGACATCTTCAAGCAACTCTCCTGAATTTTTCAAGCTGGAATGTTCGAGGGAATGTAAACTTTTCGCCAAAGGTGTCAGATATTTCAAGAAGACTTCCGCGTTTCTACTCGAAGACGATCGACCAGGATTTTTCCAATATGACAGTTCGTCATCAATGGTTCGGATCTCTGTTTGAAGAACACGTGGATCAAGTCATATTAAGCTAAGTTGAGAAGTAAGTTCACCTTTCTGGGCGTCCGTCATCCTTTCTGGCTATTTTGGAAAAATTTGATCAAGCGTCATCATTTCCCGGCAAATGAACACAAACAAACCGTTTTCCGATTCCAACGCCTTGAAACTTTGCTTGGCGGTATGTCAGGTTATAATTCAAGGTCTATTCCGGCAGATTTAGCCGAATCGTGCATCCTGAATCCTGATAGATCGGAATTCGAAATGATGCGTTGTTTACCACAATTCATTCATCCACGGCTGTTCTCCAGCCTACCTGGTTCGATGACTCAATGATCGAACCACATGCATTACAGATTATTGATCGCTTCCAAATTTTCGATAACGCAAATGTGGGAAATGCATTGCATCCGCAAAGGATTGAAAGGTGAGGCGATCAATAAGCAGAAAGGTGGAAAATACGAGGGCGCGGGCGGATCAAGTCTGGGGGGGGGGAGGTAGTGATACGGAGCCCATATGAAAATCTTATCGCGGGAGGCTCTACGGTACTGCTCTCGGAGTCATGCTCTACGGTACTCGATGACCGCGGCCGAAGAGTCATTGAAAAATCTATCGAAGGAAGGACTTGAGTCACCATGCGATATTAAAAGTCTCTGCGTTTTTGTCGAAGATTTGAGGTCAGTAGAAATCTTAGAACCGATCGAGATCTACTCCAAGAAGAGCATACGAAAGACTCGGTGAGAATCTGCGAACGTACATTCGGGACGATACAGAACAAAATGTATGGCGAATGTAAACTACGGCAAATTTGTGTTTTCGGATTCTCACAAACGCCGATACCGTAGCTTCTTCAAAAAAAATCCCGGTGTTGCACATGCACCGCAACAAGAACTGAGAAATTCAGAGTTGACAGCTTCTGATAACTGGAATACGTGCCGACTTCGCCGAAATTCGGCAATCGTTTTGATGGATATGCAGTAGTTGGTCAAACTTCATGGAATAGTGGGGCATTTATCAGCAACTCATTACAGCTTAACCAGTGTTCTTCTATCCCACACAAACGACTGAGCACAGCAAACCGAGAATACGATAAATTGTTGCAACTGCGGAATTATAAATAATAATTCTGCTGGAGGAAACCTCCATTTGACGAACAGATTGAATCAGCTCTAAGAGGTTCGGACGACGTAGGTTGCTGGTGCGAACTGCAGCAAAGTTGCATTTCTGCAGATCAAGAACTCTGGGCGGTAGTCATAGAACAGTTTGGCAGCACAAATCTTCTTTGTGGCAGTTATTGTTGCCGGAGTGACAGTATTATTGATTGTGCATTGACACCAATATGGTCCGGCTGTTTCAAGAGGGTAAGTAAGAGACACTCCTAGGCGATCTTTGCAGTTGTCGTAGTTGCACAACACACCAAGCGATGCGGGGACTGCGGCCCAAGAAGCAGGTGTAACAACATTTACTGTCTTGGTTTTGCAGAAGGTGGCATTTGCAACCTTGCATAGCTTTGTGGATCCGTCGAAGAACCCTGTGGTACAGGCTGTCTGAGCGGCCTTTGTGGCTGCAGTAGTTCCTGCGGGATTGCAAGTGCAGTAGTACTTACTGCAAGGATACACTTGATATGTGCCTGCTGCTTTGCCGGCGCAGTATGTTAAATCGCATCTGTTATAACCCCCAGGTCGAACGACGGGCGCTTTGGTCGTCGGTTTGATTGTTGTGGTTGGAGATTTAGTAGAAATCTTGGTGGTGGGCTTCGTGGTCGACGAAGTTGACGTGGTTGTGATAGGTGTTGTCGTCGTTGAAGGGGCCTTTGTAGTGGTCGTGGTTAACGTTGTTGGGATGTTTGTTGTTATCGGGGTCGTGGCCAGAGTTGACGTGGTTGGGATTCTCGTGGTTGTGGGGGTCGTGGTTGGGGTCGTAGTTGGGGTCGTCGTCGGAGTTGACGTAGTTGGGATTCTTGTTGTTGTGGGGGTCGTGGTTGGGGTCGTTGTCGAGGTTGGAGTTGACGTAGTGGTTGTGGGAGTCGTAGTTGGGGTCGTGGTCGGAGTTGAGGTAGTTGGGATTCTTGTAGTTGTGGGTGTCGTGGTTGGGATTGGGGTTGGGGTTGTTGGTAACATTTCTGGGCAGAATGTCGCAGTCGGGTACACGCAGTTTTGCACTGCAGCATTATAATACTGCCCAGCAGTTCCGCATTGCCAGTGCGTGACTTGGCGGCAATGACAGTAAGTGGATGAACACGAACTTGTTTCCCAGTTGGTATCACCCACTTTATCCGCGCAGAAAGCTGCGTTACACGTTACCCCAATATATGGGGTCGTAGAAACCGTTGCTGGAGTTGTCAATGTCGGGCAGAATGTTGTGCTTGTAGCTTGACAGGACTTTGTGGTTGGATTGAAAAGCTGACCTGCGCTGCAGGTAACTGTGTAGAACTCCTTGCAGCCACAAAATGTGTCGCTGCAGTATGGCCGAATCGAATAACGCCCGGCAGAACGGGTGGAGCAGAATGCAGCGTCACAGTTGTAATAGCCCGGTTGCACCGTGGTGGTCGTTGCAGGAGTGGTTGATATCTTCATTGTCGACGGCATTGAGGTCGTCGGTTTTGTCGAGACCTGAGTGGAAGCTGTAGACGCACCGGGAATGATGGGGGTCGCGCTTGTGATGTAATCTTCGAAATTCACATGGTTGCTTCCTCTCAGAATTTTGAAGAACCCGCCATCTCCCCAAACTGTGTTCCACGAATTGACACACAGCCAGTACGGTACATTGTTCTCAACTCCCCAACCAATGACCTTGACAGCGTGCTTCCCGACCATGTAAGTGCTCTCTGACTTGATGTAAACGCCTGCAGTTTGATACCATATTTTTTGCTATGTGAGATGAGTATACGTAATGTATATTTAACCTGATTCGTAATTGTAAAAATCGTTGTAGACGTCGAAACCAGCTGTCACGGGACCACGTTCATAAATTTCCTCCTTGATCATAGTTTCCACGTCTTTTAAAGGTGCCGAAATAGGATTCAAGTACCCAGCTGTGGGTTCCACGCTCCACGTGTAGTTAACAGAGTTGCCGCCGAACTGATTCATCACGTATCCAATCAGAATGGGATTTGTTCCTACAACAAAGGAATACTTTCTTATTTGCAATCCAGTATGCTTCCTTCTTGTACCGTAGCTTTTATCCTGTGCGTATGTGCGTGGATGTCCAGTATTGGCACACGTCTGGGAACATGTCGTACTGGTTCCCAGATATGGCGTGCATCCTACACTAGACTGGCCATATTCTCCTCCAGTCACTATTCCGGCAAGTACATACATTCTGAAGGCTATTTGTGTATCGAAGCCATTGCTGAATCATTACAGAGAGTAACACAAATATTCAGGTACTGTAAAGTCGAATACCCACCACAAGTCCCTTCCATCAGCAGCCAAATTTGGCCGGGGCATGCAGGAGATCTGGTCTTGAGTGGATATCTTGGCGTTTACCGTGTTGCCTGATGCAATACAAATTCGATCGGATATGACCGATGCAGTGCAATGAGCCTACGACCAAGTTGTCAGAAACACTTCACCTCAACAAAAGGTCATCGATTCTATTCGACGAACCCAACAAGATCCACATTGAAGTTGGTCACGGACATCGTTGATGGTAGCATTACATGCGCCCCATTTGGATCGAACGTCAAATTCAAGGGGAAGAACCGATCTACGGGATACGTGATGAACCGAAATATCTGGTAACTCGGCCGGATGCAGTTGCTCAATATCTGGCACAACAGCGCCAAGGAATGCTTGCTTTTCTTTCCGGCTCTTGCGGAAGAACTTCGAGTACCGCCGTGCTTTCCAGTGACCCTGACCATTGTGGAACCGTTCATTGACCTTGCTATTAAAATACAAAATTTAGAAACGGAAATCTTGTAGAAAGGGGAAAATTGTGGACTATACAGTACTTACTTAATCACCGCATCATCATCCTCGTCGATTTCGTCGTCCAATGTTGGTTTTCTCGCAGTAACGACACACGTCAGCACCAGCACTAAGCCGAATAATACTAAATGCAGCTTCATGGTAATCGAACGAATCAGGCAATACTTCCTGGTTTCGACGTTTTAGCCATTTTATACTGCAGCCACTTCCATATTTTATTAAAAGCCGTATTCCTCTTTTTTATTTCTCGAAATTTGCCGATAAGCGCTACGTTGCGAAATACCTACCGTAATCAGTAGAATTCCAATTGTTGATGCCCATCATGAATCTTGAGATTTGGTCGGAGGGGTGCTTTGAACTTCCCTTGTCAGACTATACAAAAAGAATAAAAAGAACATCACCGTAAAAATCCCTTTTGCTTAAATGCTTGAGTCACCTCTTTATTGGCAGTTCGAATTTTCAAGGTCGCGTTACAACGCACGGATCAAGGTCTCCAAAATCACCAGCTCTCCTACTCCAAAGCATTCATCGTAGGCATGAAAGTTAACGACGGAACGCTTGAAATGGGCAAGAAAGCGAGAACCTTTTCTGATGCAGACTGGAAACCACCAGAACATATACTACTTATCGAATGTTTTATTGCAGACAAGCAGAATTAGTCGAGGCTCGCATTGTTGAAAGTGGCGGTTCTGAGTTATTTTGCCCAATTAGATTACCGGCATTGATATCGCTGAGAATCAGGGTGCATACAAGATTGCTATCAACATTTTTTTCGACAGGGCACACTATTTTGTTTCTCGGTTCTTTAAACAAAATATTCTCGAAAAATATGTGTTTGACACATGTGCGATATGGCCGCCCCGCTCACGTGGGGTAGCAAACTGTCCCCCTACACTAGTCTTTGATCACTTACCATTAAGAAGTTTTGAAGTGTACTGGAACAGGGAGGGGGGGGGGGGGTCAGCATGTTACAAACGTTTAGAGCAAAAAAAACGAAGGATGGGCCAGGGTTTTAAAAAAACAAGTTTTTTGTAACATTATTTCTTTATGCCCCATAAGACTCCGAATCCGCATCCGAAAACATACATCCTTCAAAAATGATAGTACTGGTTACTGTAAACTACGGTAAATTTGCGATTACGGGTTCTCAAAAACACCTGCTTTTTCTTCAAAGAAGGTCGCGGTATCACACATGCACCGCCACAAGAAATGGGAAATTCAATTTTGCTAACTAACAAGCTTTCGATACTGGATTACGTGTCGAGTTCGTCAAAATTCGGCCATCGTTTTGAGAGAATCGCAGTAACCAGTCAAACTTCATGGAACAGTGGGGCATTTATTATCAACTCATCAGTTCAACTCAATCAGTGTTCTACTGTCTTTCACACAAACCAAGTGAGCACAGTAAACCTAGGATACGACAAATTCATTGCTGCAACTGCGGAATAATGAATAAATAATATTTGGCTGTGGGAAACGTCCATTTGACGAGCACATTGAATTAGCCCTAAGAGGTGCGTACAACGTAGGTCGCTGGTGCGAACTGCAGCATAATTGCATTTCTGCAGATCAAGAATTCTGGGCGGAAGTCGTAGAACAGCTTAGCACCACAAATCTTCTTTGTGGCAGTGATTGTTGCCGGAGTGACAGTATTGTTGATTGTGCATTGACACCAATATGGTCCGGCTGTTTCAAGAGGGTAAGTAAGAGACACTCCTAGGCGATCTTTGCAGTTGTCGTAGTTGCACAACACACCAAGCGATGCGGGGACTGCGGCCCAAGAAGCAGGTGTAACAACATTTACTGTCTTGGTTTTGCAGAAGGTGGCATTTGCAACCTTGCATAGCTTTGTGGATCCGTCGAAGAACCCTGTGGTACAGGCTGTCTGAGCGGCCTTTGTGGCTGCAGTAGTTCCTGCGGGATTGCAAGTGCAGTAGTACTTACTGCAAGGATACACTTGATATGTGCCTGCTGCTTTGCCGGCGCAGTATGTTAAATCGCATCTGTTATAGCCCTCAGGTCGAATGACGGGCGCTTTGGTCGTGGGTTTGGTTGTTGTGGTTGGGGGTGTAGTAGAACTCGTGGTGGTGGGCTTCGTCGTAGTTGAAGGGGCTTTTGAAGTGGTTGTGGTTGATGTTGTTGGGATGCGTGTGGTTGTGGGGGTCGTGGTTGGGGTTGCAGTTGAAGGCTTGGTGGTTGTAGTTGGAGATGGGGTTGGGGTCGTTGGCAACATTTCTGAACAGAAGGTCGAAGTTGGATACATACAGTTTTGCGTTGCAACATTGAAATATTGCCCATCCATTCCGCATTGCCACTGCGTGACTTGGCGGCAATGACAGAAAGTGGAAGAACATGGACTAGTTTCCCAGTTTGTGATACCAATTTTGTCTGCGCAGAAAGCTGCGTCACACGTGATCCCGACGTAAGGGGTTGTGGATGCTGTTGATGGAGTCGTCGACGTCGGACAAAATGTTGCGCTTGGAGTTTGACAGGCTTTCGTGGTTGGTTCGGAAAATGAACCGGCGATGCAGGTGCCTGTGAGGAACTCTTTGCAGCCACAAAATAGATTACTGCAGTTCGATCGAATAGAATAGAGAGTGTTATATGCACTTTCCGACACACTCCTGACTGACTACGCATGGGCCGAACAAAACGAACATTTCGAACGGCGCCAGTTATCTGAGCACGTAGCCAGTGCGCGTGCAACGCTATTTTGCCAGTTTACCGTCGCAGAATGCCCTCTTCTACTCGTAAGCCAGAGAGGCTACGCGTAGCCAGTCAGTCAGTGATATGTCCGTTAGCGAAATATAACATCCTCTAATAGCGCCCGATAGAGCGGGTGGAACAGAATGCAGCGTCACAGTCGTAATTGCCTGGTTGCACGGTTGTGGTCGTTACAGGCGTGGTTGATATCTTCGTTGTCGACGGGATCGCTGTTGTGGTTCTTGTCGAGGCCAGTGTTGAAACTGTGGGCACGGTGACGGTGGGAATGATAGGCGTCGCGCTTGTGACGTAATTTTCAATATTCACATGGTTACTGCCTCTCACAATTTTGAAGAACCCGCCGTCACCCCAACCTGTATTCCAGGAATTGACACACAGCCAGTACGGTACATTGTTTTCAACTCCCCATCCAATGATCTTGACACCGTGTGCTCCCGCCAAAGTTGTTGTGGCTGATTTAACGTAAACGCCTGTAGTTTGAAGTCTTATTTTTCGCTTTGAAAGATGAATGTTGCTTATTTAACCTGATGCGTAATTGTAAAAATCACTGTAGACATCGTAGCTAGCTGTCACTGGACCACGCTCATAGATTTCCTCTTTGATCATTGTTTCCACGTCTTTCAAAGGTGCCAAAATAGGATTTAAATACCCAGTTGTGGGGCTCACGCTCCATGTGTAGTTGACAGAACTGCCTCCGAACTGGTTCGTGACGTATCCCATCAAAATTGGATCTGATCCTACGAGATGGAAATTTATTTTCTAACGCATGCCATTATGATTCAGGCCTTTACTGTACCATAGTATTTGTCTTGTGCGTAAGGCAGGGGATATCCAGTATTGGCGCACGACTGGGAACATGCCGTACTAATTCCTAGATAGGGTGAGCACCCTACACTAGACTGGCCATATTCTCCTCCAGTCACTATTCCGGAAAGTACGTACATCCTGAAGACCTTTTGTGTATCGAAGCCGTTACTGAATCAAACAGTAAAATAACACAAATTCGCCTGCGAAGTGGATTCTACCTACCACAAGTTCTGTCCAGCGGCCGCCAGACTTGGCCGGGGCATGCAAGAAATCTGGTCTTGAGTGGATATTTTCGCGTTTACCGGGTTACCTGAGGCAATACAAATTCGATCGCATATGACCGATGCAGTGCAATGAGCCTACGATCAAGTCATCAGAAGCAGTTCACTTCAACAAAAGGTCATCGATTCTATTCTACGAACCCAACAAGATCCACATTGAAGTTGGTCGCGCACATCGTTGATGGTAGCATTGCATGATCCCCACTTGGATCGAACGTCAAATTCAAGGGGAAGGACCGACCTACGGGATATCATGTGATGGGTCGGAGGAGCTGGTACATCGGCCAAATGCAGTTCCTCAATATTTGGCACAACAGCGCCAAGGAATGCTTGCTTTTCTTTTCGACTTTTCCGGAAGAACTTAGGGTACCGCCGTGCTTTCCAGTGACCCTGACCATTGTGGAAGCGTTCATTGACTTTACTATTAAAATACCAATTTAGACCGCAAATCTTGTAGGAACGGAAAAACTGCGGACAATACAGTACTTACTTAATCACCGCATCATCATCCTCGCCGATTTCGTTATCCACTTCAGGTTTTCTTGCAGTGACGACACAAGCCAGCACCAACACTAAGCCGAATAATGCTAAATGCAGCTTCATGGTTATCAAACTGATTAAGCACACTATTTCCTGCTTTCGACGGACAGGCCATTTTATACTCCATCCAACTCTATCTTTTATTCAAAGCCATATTTCTCTCCATATTTCTCGGAAATCGTTGATAAACGCTAACTTGCGAAATACCTAATCAGTATATTTCAGTTTTTGATGCCCATCATGAATTTTAGATCAGACTATAGAAAATGAATAAAAGAACGTTATCATAGAGACTCCCTTTCCTTAAATGCTTGAGTCACCTGTTTGTTGGCAGTTCGAATATTCAAGGTCGATCACAACGCACGGATCAAGGTATCCAAAAGGCCTAGCTCTACAATTCATCGGTAGTATGAAAGTTAACGACCGAGCGTATAAAATTTGGCAAGAAAGCGAAAACTGATTTTGAGGCAGACTACAGTACTAACTAATACGAAACTACCCAGTTATTCAATGAATTTTACTGCAGACAAGCTGAATTGTCGAAACTCTCATTCATGAAAGTCACGATTCTGAGCAAACTCGCCCAATTGAACTTGTAGGATTGATGTCGATAGCAAATAGGATGCATAAAACTGCTACAAATTACACTATTTCATTCTTCGGTTGTTTACACACAAAAAAACTTAATTGCTGAGCCAGACGAGCACCGAACTGTTTTTATGGGGTATAGATAGTCGCCGTGTGCGATGAGAAAATAATGAACCACCTTATAAAGCGTGCAAAAACGCGTACTCGTATCTCTGAATTGCTGCCGCACCGGTTTTCAGTCTTCTACGAGGAAAAATTTGTTAAATCTCTGCGGACACTCCGGTAGAATTTGGCGAACTTTCAGCTATCAGTTTTAATAGGCCTTATCTTTTCCGCAAAGCTGTCTCCTCGCCTTTTCGTGGTCCAACCGAGTTTAGTCGCAATACACATTAGAAGAACTTTGGAGCACCCATGTTATAGTCTTACTCACAATTTGCCACGTGTTTGATGTCACGTGGCGCAATTTTTGAGTCTGCAGGCTCGCAAAGTGTCTCGGTGAGGGTGAATACAGAATACAATCTGTAAGGTCAGGAGCTCTTCTTGTATCTCGATAGTACCTGGTACGCTTCCGGTACGGCTTTTGCCCTGCCAAGACGCACACATTTTTTGTTTCTTGTGACTCTCTCTTCCTTCATCCCCTTCAACCCCTCTTCCTTCTCCTGGACTGGATGCAATTTGAAGAGCTTCCTTCCT
>JAQIWT010001584.1:0-10251 GCA_034696485.1 Isohypsibius dastychi | reverse complement strand
CGCCGAAGATACGAGGGCGAAAGCGATACGTAGCTTGCTACGGGCTATGTTGAGTTTCGTGTTCCCCAATAACACCAAGTGAGTATATTGACAAACAACATCCTGAAACGATGCACTTATGACCGGTTTTGTTTGTCGTATTGTTGATTGTATTAAGAAAACCTTCAGCACAGTTTGACATGCCAAAAATTAACGTCTTGGACTCACAAATGTGGTTATAGAATGTGAAATCATAAACAGCACAAAATCGGGATAACTTTTGAAAATTTCGTCATCTGATGTAGTCGCTTTATGCAAATTAGGGCAACGGAATTTATTGGGATTGTTTGTGAAATCTGACTTGTGGATGTACGAGTTCTTATGGTCATGGATGTATCTGTAGTTTTTAGGTCAACTGGCCTTACTGTCTCGATAGCTGCAGCTTTTTATAGCAGATCCGACAGTTCAACATGATTGCAATCGCAGGCCTTATACTCAAAATCCTAAACTTTGATTGAGCTGATAACGAAATTCTCCCGTGCACAATGTTCGGTAGTCGCGTTGCTACTGCAGTACATGGATTGTGAATGCGAGTGCATCAGAGCTGCGGCATGGCTGCTTATCAAAAGAGTCCGCTGCGTATGTACGTCGAATGCGCGTTTTTTTTCTTCTGGGTTGTTAATCGTTAGTAGTCACTGCAGTTTTTTATGTCTGCGGTTTAAAAAGCAATCGATCGTAATCGACCACTAGAACAATGCTCATGTCCGCGTTGAACAGACTGAAAATGTCTCAGAAGACTGAAAATGTCTCAGAAGACTGTTCGACCATCCAAAGTCCAACGTTCTTTTTTCGATTTCTGAGCTTGAAGCTGAACTAGTCCTGTCTGTGTTTGCTAATAATAACTTTCTATTTGAAGAGATTCGGGGCATTACTGATAGTTTAATTTAACCAGAGGGGAGTGCAAATGCTAACTAGCGCGCACAACTGGTTCTAAGGGTTCTGATTACCGGTATCTGACAATGACTCTACGCTGTAGGGTGTTCATTACTAGTCAGTAGCAGCCAAAACAGTTCGCGCTGCATACGGTGTTGCTGTTTTTCTCATCCCAGACCAACGTATGAAATATCTTATGGTTGGGTAGACTCTTATACAGCGTACTCCACTTATTCAGTACCACTTCAAAGCTCCAGCGGCTGTTTTTCACCTCTAGAAAAACTAGCGAGGCTCAACCATGACCGATGAAGAAAAAAATTGAGCATCCGATCCCTGAATAGCAAACGATACCGCGATTCGAGCGCATATCAATATATGTAGGACACGGCATATGCGTCACTGGTTAGCCCATTCGCTGTCGTTCATTGAACATAGAGGGCTCTATGCAATCGATGGTTGTTCTCATTCCTGTTGTTTTGCAGATTTGATAAACCATTCACCATTGAAATCTTCGCTTCGGTAAGTGACCTATGGGACCCTTCTAACTTTCAGCCAATAACTCATTGATTTTACAGACGGACATTACTGAGGCTGCGTGGAATCTTGGGCTGACTTCATCCGACACGGGAACCCATGTGCTGTCCCTTGCGTTTCTCCGTAAATGTTTTGAATTCCTGCCCAAAAATCATGCTGACCTGAAACCCCTCCGCTCAAATCATCCCTTCCCTCAATTCTTTCTCCATTCGACCAAATTTCTCTTTGATCTCTTCCAGACGTCGATGGTCCAGCGCCGCTCCCAATGTGGTTTGCCGAATCAGAGCTGGAGACTCGGCTTGTGGCGTATCCTCTTGGAATGTTCAGTTGGAGTTACGTTGACTGAGCAAGTCTGTGGTCCCCAATCGATTGAGGCAAAAACCGAAAATAACTTGCCAGACTCGCCTGAGTCACCAACGCCGTCACCGGTACTACCAAGCAGTCCGGATTTAGACACATCGATTGCGTCAGAGAAGATGGCAGCTGACTGCGCGGATTCTGATAGAAGCGATAGTCCGGAGATTCCAAGGAGGGTTTTCCCATTCACCAGGGAATCGGTCATTAAATTTGTCAACTCGAGAATCGTGAATTTTAACAACATGATCAAAAAATCGTTCAGCGATTTCAACTTGTCACCACTGGTGTCAGATGAGCAGATTCCCGAAACACTTAAGCTCGATCAGTCGGAATTATCCGAAGATCTTGGATCTTCTAGTGAGCCGGCGCCAGAGATTTCTTGTGACATCACGAATCATCTATTACGGCTGTCAACGACTCCCCGCACTTGCCACGGTTTAAAAAACCATCTATTCAGAAAGCTAGATGTCAGTTTCAACAGGAAACCCGTGTTAGCTCCGGCGGCTGAAACCGCCCAGCCATTGTCGCCACAGCCAGTTCCGCCTGTAGTATATCCAGAACCAAATCGGGAACTCTACGAAGACATTTCGGATGACGAAGAACCGCCGTCTCCGCCAGTCAAAGAGCCGGAGTTGGATGATTTTGATGACCTTTTGGCCGGAGCAACCATTGTTGACATGTGTGATGAGAGTACTCCAGTTGTCAGGCCGGTCGTTATTGAGGAGCTGTGGGGTGAAGAACCTGGACTTCCAGAAGAAGAGCCGGGTCCAGTCGTCATTAAAACCGAGGAGCCTAATGAGTTACAGATTGAACCTGTCCCTGAAGTGAATTTGGCTTACATGGAAATGGTCAACCGATTGATCAATTCGCAGTCTCCTGTTCAGGAGAATACGGTGGAGGTGGAGATTGTCTGCAATGAGATTATGGAAGAGTCGATAAACGCTAGTCCTGTTCCGGATGCAGTAACCACTGACCCTGTGAGGAATGAACTCGAGGAAGGAGAAGTCAGCAGCGAAGATGAAGCGCATCATTCCAAACGTACTGATCGAGACAAACCAGCCGAATCCGTCACCATTACAAGAAGTGGAAGGAAGAGTGTTAGAGACAACGAAACAAGGATTTCCAAAGCAGTTTCTCAGCCGAGCACCACTGGATTGCCTTTGACCTACACCGATGCAACCGAGTTCTTCAAGAGTTACAAAATACCTCGAAAAGTTGTCGCGCCCGAGAACGTGGCGTCTTCTGCCACTTCGAAGCCCGAACTGCCCAAAGGTGAGTCGAGTATTGAGACAACCAAAGTCAAGGTGTCAACCTGACTATTCGAGCAAACAGGGTTTGAAGCTATTGCCAAGAATAAATGATTTTTTCGTTTTCATTATTTGGCCAAGTCCGATGTGCCCGAAAGTTTTAAAACCTAAATAATTTGTTGTGACTGAAAATTTACGACAATTGTGAACAAACAGTACGCTGGTGTGCCTAAATTTTACTAACCCGAAAATATTTTGCATAACAGCCTGGCTAACGATAAGATTGCTGGTCATTTAGCGCGTTGAAGTGAGAGTTTGTTTTTACAGTCACCACTGCTTCCTCGAAATCTCCGCTGGAGTCGAAGAGCTCCAAAACAGGCATCAAGTGCGATACAGAA
Source organism: Isohypsibius dastychi (assembly GCA_034696485.1). Taxonomy (NCBI): domain Eukaryota; kingdom Metazoa; phylum Tardigrada; class Eutardigrada; order Parachela; family Isohypsibiidae; genus Isohypsibius; species Isohypsibius dastychi. The sequence continues at coordinate 6,803 of JAQIWT010001584.1, read as the reverse complement.
ATATCGAATCCATCGCGGGTGAAACGACGATATTCTGATCGAGACGATAGCGAACTTTCGCCTCAGCGTGCAAAACAGCATCTTCAACGCTCAGTTAGCGACGCTGGGTTCGCAACAAGAGCTGCGCCGTCAAATTCAAATCTTGTGTATATTCCCTTGAACGAACCTACCGGGAAAATGGCACCGCCGTTTTTTGAGCTCCCGAATCCTGAACTCCATCAATTTATTCTGCGGAGTGATCCCAGGCGGAATCCCGACCTCAGCCGACAAGCGCCACCCGTGTCTCCTTTGAAATCCCCAGGACTTACGAAAGAAAATTTTGCATTTCAAGATCAGAATGTCCCAAGATCGCAGCAGAGGAGTACATCACCGGAATCACCGTTGTTGAAAAAGCCACGCCAGCGAATGTTTATCTGTTTGATCTGCAAGGACACAAACAAACATCACACGGAGTCTGGATTCCCCAATATGAAAAATCACGTACGTGAACATCTTCTGACGTTGAAGCCCTACAAGTGCGCCATGGCTGGCTGCTCGAATTGGTCCAGCTCACCTAGAATGTTGGAAGCGCATGCCGAGTGGTTGAGTCGTGGAGGCATGGATCATCCATGTTATCGGTGTGAGGTTTGCCGGCAACCGTTTTATTTGAGGGACAAGTTTGTGCAACATTACCAAAGCGTCCACTCGGATGACAAAATTCGAGATGTGCAGGGTGCATTACGGAGAAGCGGATGTTATGACCATAAGCGCGATATCGCGGATATATCACCTGAACTACGCAAGCATATCTCGGAAATCACGGAGTCTGATGTAGTTCAGACTGGGAATCAATGCTGATCACGTAACAGTATTATTTTTGTTACTAACTTTTTCTAATCCATACATTTAATCCACTTCCCTGTGTGGGCTGGGGTTGTTCTTTGAATCAAAGTGCCTTGAGTTGTTCGGGACTCACCTGAATAGACCATTTTACCCGTGACAATCATTGAAAAGCATCAATACCGGAACATCATGTTACTTTTTGAACGAAGTGCCAGCGAATACCAAATCACCGCATTGCGTAATCTATGATTAGGTTCCACCTGTAGGTGTTGTACTCAATTTGTGACACTAATTGGTTGATCGTCATCTGGCGCATTTCACGATTTATCGAAACCAAAACTGGAGACTCATTCTTGTTTAGCCTTGATTGAAAACGCGGTCGTTTTTCAAAACGATACTGTAGCTCAGCGCATTCTGATTCATGTTTCTGGACTGATTTCACCTCATCCTTTCCCGGGTGGGAAGATGTGCGTCAATGGTGTCAAACTAGCCGAAAACAACTGTTGGTCAATGTTAGAGCATTCTGCCGAAGCGAGAACGTCAATTTCCACTTTTTCTTCATTGATCTTCGATTGCAAGTAACTGAATCTGCTTCTTACAGTATTCTATAGATTTCAAGACAACGGGGCAGAAACAAAAAATGAAGCGCGATTGGATGGACTGAATGGAGACATTCAACTACGAGGTGGTGTGACGGAACGCGGAGAAGCGTAGACTGTCCATTTTTGTATTAATATCATGGATTCTAAATGGTCGATGTGGTCTCGAGCAACCCGAAGAGCAACTGAACTGTTCATTTTCCGTCGCCCCAGTAGTATGGAGTCCCCACTGTTCCCGTTGTTGTCGGCGGATCCGGACAGCTCCACTATGGATATATGGATTATTTACCATGGATTATCAAGTCTCAATTTAATCATCTCAGACAGAGCTTTACCCCAAAGTCCAGTGTACCTATGGCTCCGACAGCATCGTAGCAGGTCATAGTGAAGTTGTGGTAGCCATCAGCCTAGTCACAACGGCTGTAGACGGTTTTGGTGAAAGAAGTATCAGACAACGCATAAAGACAAGGTGGTTCAGCAAGATTGTTGGTGAAATGATCACAGTCTAGAGGGGGCAGGGCGTTTGAGACCTTCAAAAGAAACCCAAAGATAATCTTGCTTCAGCTGAAAAACGGGTACGAACAAAGATGTGGATGGCGTTGTAACCATCAAAGGTCGGGCATCCCCTTGCAAAATGTTGGGTGATGTTCAGGTAGTAACCAAGGGAATATTCGGTTGACGGTCCAGCTTGAGTGGTTGTGGTCGTCCCCGCCGTTGTCGTCGTCCCGGTGGTCGTTCTTGGCTTTGACATTGAGCCAGGGAGAATAGTCCCGACCAACAGAAGTAGAATTAAATGCGAAGACATCCTGGCTTGAACCGATTCACGATTTAACAAGTCTTGATATACTCTGATCGGCAAGTGTAGGTTTATGTACAGTGGTTGAGAGTGCATGAATATCTTTGACGATTAGAAATCAACGGGTGATTATATTCATCTTAACGATGGTGAATTCTGACCACCACTAAAAGTTCTATCCGAATGGCGACGGCGATTAAACCCAGTGCTAGTGCTTCTTCGTGACAATTGTGAGATAAACGAGTATGAACAAACCCTTCCGCAACGGAAAACATGAGCCGAATGACGAATGGCTGTTGATCTGAACGTGGTATGTTCACCCGTAATATTAATAATTATGATTGAACCTCTCCGGAACTGAAACATTGTCCGAATGACTGATCAGTGATCACACGCGGGTGCCTTAGAAGTCTGCCGCGTGTGGGCTTCTCGGGGAATATTCTACGACACACCGGCAAAAACCACGTTTCAAATGTCTAACCCTCCGTGCTCAGATAATAAGTCAAGTCCACCCAAAAACGTGCGAAGTATGGTTGCGTTGTTATAATGCACGAATTACTTTTTGAGCTTTTATCCGCACTTCAAAGTCGTATGATGACAATGTGGTAATGGCTGCAGTATCTACTTCGACAGCAGTTCACTAGTTGAGGATTTTTAAAACCGTCCCAGACTTTGCGATGGGAGAGCGGGGCTAAGCAGCGTCAGCTCAATCGGGAAACGGTACTGGATGTAGACTTTGTGCATTTCGATTCATGTCTGGCGACTGTTTTTACCTCAACTTTTTCCAGATAATGATTTGCTCAGAAGTCTTTAGAAGCAGCCGAAGGCGGCTGTCAGTTTAATTCAGAGCATCTTGTAGAAAATGGGGACCACAATATCGACCTCGGTTTTTCATTGATCTTTCAACTGCCAAATATCTGAATCTTTTTTGACCGTGCCCTGCGAATTTAAGAAACATCGACGCGCAAAATCGAAATATAACGAGCGTTTAGATGACCCGACTGGTAAAACCGAAGAACACAAAGTTTCATGCCGTTGGAAGAATAACTGAACAATTCATTTTTTCCAGCCCCAGTTGTAGGGATTCCAAGTAGTCGACGGTCCCGTTGTTGTCGGCGGATCCGGACAGGTCCACTATAGAAACATGTCATTAACTTAATCATCACAGACACGTTTTACCTCAAAGTTCATTGTTCCCATGGCTCCGACAGCATCGTAGCAGGTCACCGTGAAGTTATAGTAGCCATCTGCCCAGTCACATCCATTGTAAACAGTTTTGAAGTAAATCGTTTCGGCCGTTTCCATCAGACAGGGTGGTTCGGCAAGATTGTTGGTGAAATGGTTACAGTCTAGAGGAGCCACAGCATTCGAGTTGGAGACCTTCAAAAGAAATTCAAAGGTAATCCTGTTTACGAAAAACTGATACGAACCCAGAAGGCGAGGGCGTGGTAACCCCTCTGTGGGCATCTGCTTGCAGTTGTCTGAGTCATGTTCAAGTAGTAGCCAAGTGAATACTCAGTTGATGGTCCAGCTTGGGTAGTGGTGGTGGTGGTTGGCGTCATCGTCGTTCTGGTGGTCGTTTTGGGCTTTGCCAGTGAACCGGGAAGAATAGTCCCGACCAGAAACAAAAGAACCAAATGTGAAAGCATCATGGATTGAAACGATTTCACAAGGCCCGATATATCTGGATCAACAAATATGGGTATTTATATACGGCGGAGAGTTAGTGAATATCTTGAGCTATTAGGATTAATGGGTCAATATTGTGATGTTGACGATCGTAGATTCCCACCAAATCTGGAGCTCGATCCGAATAGCGACGGTGAGTAAACTCAATTCTAGTGCTTTTTCGTGACAATTGTGAAGTAAACGAGTATGAATAGACCTCTCCGGAACGGAAAACATGGACCGAATGACTGACGTTGAATGTGGTATGTTTACACGTACTTAATAGAAGCATAGGACACAATCTCGCCACATACTTTTGAGGAAGTAATCTCGCCACCCCCCGACCCCCACTACAATATGAAGCTTGACCTTTCTTGAACCAGAATAGTTTGAGTAAGGGGGGGGGGGGGTGGCGAGATTAATGCCTCAAAAGTATGTGGCGAGATTGTGTCCTATGCTTGTACTGATAATTATGACTAACCCTACCACATTCAACAGGTATGCGGCCCACCACGTGTAATATAAGCCCCCCCCCCACCACCTTAATAGAAGCTCATTTAGAACAGCTTTGATATGATTATAGCCAAGGCTTATAACCGGTTCATTACGGTATTAGATATGGTCCACCCAAAGGAGTTTATCGTATCGGTTCCATATTGTACTGCTCGAACGGGATTTTTTGAATTTTCCACGCTTTATCAGTGTTTTATTATGTAACACGGCAATGGGTACAATTCCTCGCCTCGATATTCAGAAGTTTTAAAGTGTGTGTACGACTTGTTGAACGGGTGAACTACATAGGGCTCGTTTTGAGCATATACTGTACATGCAGTTATGATTGTCAGAAATTGTCGAGAAGCTGATATAAACGACATAAAAAAAACTCCGGCATTCACGAGCATTTGTGTGGAGCCAGGTGAACTCGCTTCAGGGTCTCATTCAAAAAACTGCAGTTCATCGACCTACGTCAGTCCACTCGTTTACCGTGGCTCACCGCTATTCACCAGTTCACCGCGACTGAACAGTAACAGTTCAGTTCTTCATGTCTGTTTTAATGCCGCCGTCGGTTCCTAAGTACCATAAAGTTGAAAAATAAACTTCCATTTTTTGATTCTACAATTCTGTAATAACTTAAAAAAACCTGCTGTTTTGTCGAACATTAATGATCTTAAACAGAACAAAGGACGTGTCTGCACGACCACATCTTGCTGCAATGGTGACCCTGTTTTCATTGCATGTTTTATCACTCTTTGATGGTACAGTAGAAAACCATTTCAACATCAATAGGGTTTGAAAAAACCATCATCGAAAAACTGCAGGTCGGGGAGAGGAAGCACTATTAGATGGACGGGCTAGAAATGAACGGCGTGACGGAATGAAGAGATGAGAAGCGCAGTCATTATTTGGCCCAGTACCGAGGAGTGGGCGACGTTCCAGGAGTTGTCGGTGGATTCGGACAGCTCCACTATGGAAATATTTGGTTATCTCCCAATTTTATCATTAATGGCAAAGCTTACCCCGATGTCTATTGTTCCCATGGCTCCGACAGCATCGTAGCAGGTCATTGTGAAGTTGTGGTAGCCATCAGCCCAGTCACAACGACTCCAGACGAATTTGCGGTCATCAAGATCAGCATACGCATAAAGACAGGGTGGTTCTGCAAGATTGTTGGTGAAATGATCACAGTCTAGAGGGGCCACAGCATTCGGGACCTACAGAAGGAACCTAAAGATAATCTTGCTTCAGCTGAAAACGAATACGAACCCAGACGGCGATGGCGCGGTCATTATCCTTGGTTGGGCATCCAATTGAGTAATATTGAGTGAGGTTCAGATAGTAATCAAGGGAATACTCGGTTGATGGTCCAGCCTGGGTCGTCGTCGTCGTTCTGGAGGTCGTTTTTCGCTTTGCCATTGAGCCAGGGAGAATAGTCCCGACCAACAAAAGTAGAATCAGATGTGGAGACATCCTGGCTTGAACCGATTCACGATTCTTGAAGGCTTGATATATTTGGATAAGCAAGTGTAAATTTATATACGGTGGTTTAGTCGAGAGTGCATGAATATCTTGGGCGATTAGAATTGATGGGTGATTATTGTGATTTTGATGACGGTGAATTTCGACAATCTTGGAGCTCGATCTGAGTAGCGATGGTGCTCTCTCCTGACAAGCGTGAAGTAAAGTTTTATGAATAAACCTCTTCGGAACGGAAAACATGGGCCGAATGACGAATGGCTGTTGAATTCGGTATGTTAGCACGTAAAGACGTTTCCAGACCCCAATGCTACAAAATCAAAGAGATAAGCGTGGTTGAAACGTCGTGGTACTCCGTCCTCTAGTGTAACTGGGCACCCTTTTCGCTGTATCGATTGCCTCACCAAGTGCGCAGCCAGAGGGTTGACCCGGGGCTCACGCATTGTGTGTGTGGTGAGCCAATTGATACAGCGAAAAGGGTGCCCAGTTATACTAGAGGACAGAGTACCGTGTTATTTACCTGTTTGTTTATGGAAGTAATGACAGAAACGCATTTTGCTTCCGTTTTTCGCGCAATAGGAAAACAAACAACTGCCCATAATTTTTTAAATCATACCGGCAAAAACCACGTTCCAAATAACTCTACCTCTAGGGTAATGAATCAGATCACCCAAACGTGCATTGCATGTACAGTACAATGTACAGAATGTCGTTTGTTATACTGCACGAATTACTTTACAAATTTGAGGTTTTTTTCTGAATTCGAGTCTTACCCGCACCTCGAAATTGTATGATCACAACATGTGAATGAGATCTAGATTTACCTCTAGGATCAACATCTACTCTGGAATTCCTGCTAAACTGCGATCCTGCAAAGCTGACAGTTCCTGCTAGGCTTACATTTTGGAACGGAACGGCGGTGCTCGTAGACTATAACATTAGGG
>JAQIWT010001583.1:0-10255 GCA_034696485.1 Isohypsibius dastychi | reverse complement strand
CAAAAACAGCTCACGGCGCATGTGCTCATTGCGAAGATATACGTCATGCCACGTGATCGGGCACTGCAGTCGATCCCACTAGGGGGCGCTGCCTCGGTCGCGCATCTCGCATAACTTGGTATGGTTTTGTTTGAGCGAAGATAACGAAATTTATTTTGCGCCCGATTTGCGAAATCCAGTGATCTCCATTTATTGCACTTCCATCGAAGCTGTTAGTTTTTGCATATGGTTTACGGTATTTGTGCGAATTTTTGGCTTATGCCGGAAAGGAATTCGCTGCTTTGATGACATCATCCTTGGAAGCAAAGTGATACATACTCGGAGTCTGAAGTGAAGCGTGTCAGAATATTCTTCGTTCGGGATTACCGGAGGTGAGTAACTTGTCGTACCAGTCTGTAGCATTGCGACCATTTTTTTGAACTCCGCTCCGCATCATTTTTTCACTTCAGTTGTTTGGAACTCAGCCAGTCTTCCTTGTTTCCGTCCACCATACCGGTGGCGAGGTGAGTTAATAAATAATTTTTCTGATTAGGTAGAGTGACCCAGTGGCAGATTTGACAAGTTTACCGTAAATCTAATATCTGTCTATTAAAGTATTAATTAAATTATATTTCATATTAGACAGTGCAGTATTATTTCTCGGCTCTTGTATGTAATTCCCTGTAGTACATGGGATAGCCCCACCTCTACGCTCGTTGAAGTCAGACGGGGCTGCTGCTCTCGATAACATTTATCCGATTGTAGTTCTTTTACAAATGAAACGGGTGTCGAAGTACCTTTCCAAATTGCGGACCAAGCCTCTTCCTGCTCTTGACGAAAACGAACCCACTATCGGAAATCCAGGATCTCAGCTGCTTGAAAAACCAAATATTGGCGGATCGGATGCGTTGACGAAACAAGCTCCAGAAATGTTTCCGAGGTACTGGATGTTTTGGTGTCTGCTCTGTGTGTTTATGCGATATCTGTTAGCGCTGTTTTTCAATATGGATTGTTTTAGATTTCAGAATCGCCCGCTGGTACTGAAGTCACATTCGATAAACGACGACTACGAAATTAGCACCAATGTTCTCGGCTTGGGAATCAATGGAAAAGTTGTGGAATGTTTTTCAAGGACGACCAGGCAAAAGCTCGCGCTGAAGGTGAGATTTTACTCGTCGAATCTAGATACATCGATTATTTTTCCAGTATATCGTTCTATATAATTCAGCTTGCTTGCGCTAACGGAATGAGATGATCTGTTTATTTTTGTGGCATTCTCCTTGCTGACTCACCGGTCTTCAGTTTTGACAGAAATCGGTCTGCTAGGGTTTTTGCGTGGTTGCATCATTGTCAGTTGACTGCAGAGTCGCTTGCGCTGGGTAATGGTGTGATGTGATCTGCAACCTGACTGTTGATATGCAGATCCGGATGATAATCGCTTAGTCATAAGTGATCTGCGTCATCGCGGTTAATTTCGTTAAACATGGCTTTTATCAAATCATTTGTGGTTCATGGGGCTTTTCCCCTAGCACGATACCTTACCGTGTGTGCTTATTTTATTTTCAGGTCCTTCAGGATAATCCGAAATCAAGACGGGAAGTGGAGCTCCACTGGAGAGCATCCGGTCACAAACATATTGTTAATATTGTTGATATTTATGAAAATGCATTTTCTGGAAAAAGCTGCCTTTTGGTCGTTATGGAATGGTAAGCATTTCAAACATGCATTTTTTGCTTGAGGTGGTAATTTGATTTTGTAAATGTCTTTTTGCAGTATGGAAGGTGGTGAACTGTTCGCGCGCATTCAGTCACGTGGAGATCAGCCGTTCACGGAAAGAGGTGAGGTTGACTTATTATTCCGAGTACCTAGTGACCTTTGTGTTAACACGTAACAACCTTGTAGAAGCTGCATCTATCATGCGGGACATATGCTCCGCTGTGGCCCATCTGCACTCAATGAATATCGCTCACAGAGATATCAAAGTAAATTTTTCTTTGAGTTGACCAGAGATTGATGAAGAGTGGAAAAGTATTTTTTGCAGCCGGAAAATCTGCTGTACAGTAGGCAAGGCCCGGAGGGAGTTTTGAAGCTCACAGACTTTGGATTTGCCAAAGAAATCAGTGCCCTAAATTCTTTGAAAACGCCCTGCTATACACCTTATTATGTGGCTCCCGAAGTCCTTGGTCCTGAAAAATACGACAAAAGCTGTGATATGTGGAGCATTGGTGTCGTGGTAAGAAGCTGATCTACTTTTTTTCGTTTGCATTGTAACATCTCTCGTTGTTGTAGATGTACATTCTGTGAGTACTGGGATTGGATGAATCGGACAGTTCACATTTGTAAATGAGAGTGATTTGCATTGATTGGATCTTCTGTTTAGGATCTGTGGATATCCACCGTTTTACAGCAACCACGGACTACCCATATCACCCGGCATGAAGAAACGGATACGATCAGGACAATATGAATTTCACAGTCCCGAATGGGATAATGTATCTCGCGATGCGAAGGATTTGATTAAAGGTCTTTTGAAAACTGACCCGACTTTGCGGTTAACGATTGAACAAGTCATGCGAACTAACTGGATTGCGGTATCCGTTTTTCTGGCCGAGGCTTGTGTTGCAGCTAATTGTCTTTCTTGCAGATGTATACGGCTGTCCCGCAAACTCCACTCTATTCCGTTCAAGTGCTTCAAGAGGAAATGGAAGCCTGGCCGGAAATGCAGGAGGAAATGTCGAATGCGCTTGCCACCATGCGCGTAGATACTGATCAGCAGGTCCACTTGAAAAACCTTGACAAGTCGACGAATCCACTTCTGGCAAAACGACGTAACAATAATAAAACGAAGTAGAAAATATGGTTTATTTGTTCAACGAATCGTTATGTTACGATTTTTACGAATTTGCTGCCGTTCGGTTTACATTTTGAATGATGAACAAAAACCGCCAGCTCTTTGGAAAGTTCGGCAATTTTAGACGAATGTTTTTCATTGTGACTTTTTGTTTCGAGCGTTTATTGTTTAAAGTTGGAGATAAATTTGTTTTGTTGCGGATGGATTGCTTGAGTTAGGTTAGGAACAAACAACAGACCGGACTGAAATTAACCATTTTTCGGCTGTACTTAGTTTTTGCCCCTTCATATTTGTGGTCATCGCATTTCTCTTGGTGGGAGTCGGAAAGATCTGCAAGTTATATCGGAATAATCAGGTTTTGGAGAAATTAAAGAATTACCGGCTAAACTTGTAGCGAACCAGCCTATGTAAGCGTAATCCACACGAAATCCGGAACATAAAATATTATGCTAAATTCGGAAAAAGGATTCCCGAAGTGATGTAATGCAGCTTATATCGCAGGAATAAAATTTCTTTTCGTGAAATGCATTTCCGTGGAAAAACAGCGGTTGGCAAAGATAATTACCAAAAAGCGTTCACTGGCCCGCCTTCCACTTGTTTTCGAGACGCGCGTATGCGAACGCACTTCCAGAGTTTCTGTTGAGGCGTGAGTCGATTTTATCAGGATTTGCGAAACGTCTAAAATTTCTGTACTGGGATCAGGTAGATTTCCTTGATATTTATTTCAGTTGTAAAATGTCAGGATTACGACGTGTTCCTTCTGCTTTACTGGGAGTTTGCCGGAGATCCTCGTTAGCGAGAGACCTCAGTACTTCCTCAATCAGACCTCAGATGAAATTTACATTTGCATCCCCTGGAAAGGTAGGTGGTCCCACTTTAGTCCTTCACCTCACCGATGACTATTTTAAATGTCTTTTCGAATAGGTTTACTACAATGAGGCAACGAATGTCAAGCAAGTGGACGTTCCTTCCATGAGCGGAAATTTTGGCATTCTCGCAAACCATGTTCCCATGCTGGCTGTTTTGCAGGTAAAATTAAAGGAGATGAACAGAAATCAGATGACGTCATCGATATCGAATTCTAATTCAGAATTTGAATCTGAATCGAATGGCATCAGCCGTTTTTCGATCCGACTTCCGGTTCAAGAGTTGGCGGAACAGGCGAACGTCTCACACCCCTGGTGTTTCCTACCACAGAGAAGCGGCCTCCGGGAGTAAGGGGCCTCGTGGGGCTCCGCCCCCCGAGCCCCTTACACCCTCCGGTGGAAACCCATTCGGTTCGCGTGACGAAACTCGGAAGTGTGGGGCCCCGGGGGGCTCCGCCCCCCGAGCCCCTCACTTCCATCGTTTTGTACGCGGAAATGTTCACCCCCGCCCCCCCCCCGCCACCCCCGAAACCCCCGGGTTAAAGATAAGGTGGATCACGTTCACCCCCGACCTTTGGTTACGCGAAAGAGGTTGGATTACGTGAAACCCCCGGTTTCGCGCGACTCAAGCCAGACCCATACACAAAAACATGACAAAACCCACCAGTTAACCAGCACATTTCCGAATTCCACAACTCTTGAACCGGAAGTCGGATCGAAAAACGGCTGATGCCATTCGATTCAGAATTAAAAACCGAGTCGGAAGACGATATGAAAGACGTCATTTGATTTCTGTTCATCTCCTTGAAGATTCCCGTTTTGCAGCCTGGAGTTGTTAATATTTTCGAAGATGATGCCACCTCCAAGAAATACTTTGGTTTGTGCTTAATCTTTGAATATTTTGTGAGGACGGGCTGTTTCACCTCGACGTGATTAATTGCAGTCAGCAGTGGAACCGTCACAGTCAACGACGATTCAACAGTACAAATTCTGGCGGAAGAAGCTGTGAGGGTGGAAGATATTGATCGACAGGTAAGATTACTAACTGATAAACACATCGCATTCGCAACCTTTCAAAAAGGGATAATGAAGAATTTGTAAATACGAAATTTGGTAGTCTGTCATTCTTAACCATTTCCGTTTCCGGTTAGCTCGGATTATCGCATTTTTGGTATTTGACGGATTTCTGTCATCCGTAGGCGGCAAGGGATGGACTAGCGCAAGCTCAGCAACAAATGAACACTGCTACTGGAGAAGTGGCGCGGATTGAAGCAGCGATCGCCGTTGAAACCTTCGAAGCACTCGTCAAAGCTTCGGAATAAACATCTGTCATATGGTATTCTTATAATCGCAAAAATGTGCTCTGTATTAATGGATAGTGAACCAGCTCTCGCGTGAAAGTCATCTCTTTGTGAATGTTTCTGAATGCGGCGAAACTGATCAGCAAGATGCAACCAGTTTTTGAGCTGCCATAGAATCAACATAATTGTGAAAGAGATCATTTCAACCTCAGAAAAACACAAGGTTTCAAAAGCAGTAACAAAATATCACCGGATGCCCGCACTCATCTGGGAGTCAGGACGTACATGAGTCGAGCGAACAGGATCAAAACGCGTCATCAAGCTAACTTGATTGCTAGCTGAAAGACAGACCTGAGAGCGACAGAAAATGAATAAGACGATCTCCGAGGGACAACATGGTCTCAGCTTGGTCCGTCCGATCGTCTGTGAAACTGAGCAACAATTTCAGGACTAACGCTTTTCGGGCGTTTGCCAACCAAGTTCACCGAAACACCTGGTTTCGAAGTGGTGGTCTCTTGAATGTACCTCGGGTTGTCCGGCCGTAGTTGAGTCTGGTATCCGGAACTAGTGGATGGCACTTCCGGCGGCAATACACTCCGGGTTTGCCTTCTCGGTGGGCTGCCTCGCTTCCGGCGGTCCCGATTATTACGATTCTGGCGTTCAGTACCGGATCTACAAGAACTGACGATATGAGGTGCCATCCGACTAAGCGATATCAGTCGGCCACAGTTTGGACAACTGTCCAAAGAATGCAGCATATAAGTCCAGGGATTGCTGAAGATGTCGTCTCCGGAATTCTGGTAGGACTCGAGCACGTCGGTGGTGGGCTCTGATGGACGATGACCTGCATCGAGTTCTTCGCGAAGTAAATCATGCATCACCACGTCCGTCACTGAATCGATAAGGTTGGAATAAATTGTCGTTTCATCTTCAGTAAGAGTTTCCAGTAGTGCATCCAAGTCACCAGTGACCGGAAGTTGTTGAAATAACAAACCAGAACTGGAACTTTCTATCGACGGCTGCCCGTGATCCGGCTGAGACGGTTCGCAAACATCATCTTTCGCGGTAAAACGCGGAAGTAGATTTTTATCGACAAAGGGATGTGTGAGGTCGCCATTGGTTCCAGTTTCGTTTATCACATTTTGGACATCCATGTAAAGTTCTGGCTTTGCTGGATGGACGGAAATGGTTGTATTCACGCTAGTTTCTTGGTTGTTCCGACCGAGAGCTCCCTGAAACATAAAAAAAAATGCTTGTTAATTTGGACATCAACGAATACTGAAAGAAAACAAATTCAAAATGCATCACTACGGAATATTCGTGAATGAAACATAAATAACAGACGCTGACATACATTGACGGGCACGTCTATCCTGCAGAATGACGTTTTAGGCGAAAGCTCTCGATTGGTTCTCAATGAAAAATCCTCAGTTCTGGGCTGCTCCAGGGAATCAGAATCTTCCGAGATTATGGAGGAATCAGGGGCAAAATGCAATTCTCGTGAAAATGCAACGGTATCCAGGAAGTTACTATGTAATACAGAAAACGGCATCGAATCCATCTTTTCTCCTGTCCGCAGTAGATCATGGCCCATCAGACCATTTGAAACATCCGTCCTGGATAACGGTTGAGTTGGCATAGATGTTTATTTCTGGAATGTTTTCCTGGCAAAACAAAAAATATCAATGTCACGTCACCTTCACGATTTTGGTTGTGCCCAAAGTTTAAATCGATCAAATGCATTTACCTCAATTTCGGATCTCGTACGGATATGGAATAATGATAATCTAAATCATGTAGAAACTGTGAAAAGAGACAAAATGATGGATTTCAAAATGGAAACCAACTGTAAACAAACAGATTTACCACCGCCGTTCCGCGACTGTCAGTGTTGCAGTCTCCCGCCACACAGTCCCCAACCGTAGTATCTCTTTCAAATAAGATATTTCTTCCGTCAGATTGCAGGAAACAATGGACAATGGATGTCCTTGTGGTGATGATAGATTCATTCAATAAGGTTCCTGGAGTGGCGTTGCAGTTTCATTGAAAACTACAGGATTACGATGTCTACCGCCTCTAATGAGATCCGGGATCAAAATCCCAATCTTGTCCATCGACTACGAAAATTTGACTCTCGATATTCCGAAACCAGATAAAACTTTTTTATAGATAACAAAAGTCACAACCACTTCAACATATCCTTCAAAGAGTTTCGGGCTTAGTGAACAGAAAGGTCACCGCAAATTGTTACCTACTCACTTTTGGTTGCGTTATTCATCACAAAGAAGCCACACAGTTATCACAGAACAAAGGCTGGAAGCGTTGAAACAAAAGCATTTGGTCGAACAAAAACTCAAGACTAAATCGACATCGTCATCCACTGCTCCACAAATCAGGATAGGCTCGCAGTCTCTCCTGAATTTAAAACTAGCCCAAAATCATGGGCAGTGATGGTGGGGAAAGCATCAGTTACACCTGCTCACAAAAAACTTGTCGTGACAATTCAAGCTGGCACTTAAGCTCGGAAGGTCTACATACCCTGCCTTATCATTCTCTTAATCGCACACTGCATCGCTTCTGCGCAGACTGAATACAAATCAGCCCCGGAGAGCTCTTCGCCCAGAGATTCCTCCAGCTTTTCCAGAATTCCCGGATCCTCAAAATGACATTTTCTCGAAACAGCACGCAGAACTTTGAGGCGTGCTTCACGACCAACGGGGTTGCCGACAAAAACCATTTTGTCAAATCTATGGATCAACGTTATCAAATCAAAAAAAATTAATTTGGCGTGTATAAATATTACTCACCTTCCGGGACGAAGGAGCGCTCGATCAATAAGGTCCGGTCGGTTCGTGGCACCAAAAATGAAAATCTGGTGGTTTCTCGTGAAGCCGTCCATTTCCGTCATCAATTGAGACACCACTCTGTCTACCACACCGCCAGAATCACCTGAACGACCACGGTTGGGAGCAAGACTGTCAATCTCATCGAAAAATATAATGCAAGGACTAGAACTCCTAGCTCGAGCGAAAACTAAAAGAAATTTAGTTTGAATGATAAATAAAACAAAATCCATTCATGCGCAAACCTTCACGGATATTTTCTTCGCTTTGGCCGACATACATATTTATTAGCTCAGGACCCTTGATGCTGATGAAATTTATTTCGCACTGGCTGGCAATGGCTTTAGCTAGAAGGGTTTTTCCATTCCCAGGTGGACCATATAAAAGAATGCCGGAACGCTGCAGTCCACTGGCATTAATCTGGCTATTCTGCAAGGGTAGCTGAACAGTCCGCAGTATCTCTCGCTTCACATCATCCAGTCCACCGATGTCCTCCCACTGAACTGTCGGTATCTACCGAAAACAAAATTCTGATGACCACGGAATATTTAGGAGACTTTGAAAATGTACTAACATTTGGTTTGCCGATTACTGCTCTGTTTAGTAGGTGCATTTTGTGTAAAGCGGTGTTGAGATCCGACTGCTGCAATGCCATTCCGGAAAATAATACACTGCGTTCGGCTTCAAAACGAATACGATCTGAACAACTGAAACGAGTAAGGAGGAACTGATTACAAAACAGAATCAAATTCAGGAAATATTCACACATGGAAAACTGGTAACAAAATTGCCATTAATTGACCAGTCATGGACCAGTCATGATTAATTGACTCACGGAACTTACGTTTCCCCAATGACTCTGTGATATGCTTCCACTTCAGATTTCTCGACTAGATGGAAAAGGTCACTTAGTGAAAACCCAGCTGATCGCGAACCCAAATCCGCCCAGTCGACCGGTATATCGAAGCAAGTCCTAGCAGCAACGATAGCTTGCAGGATCGATGCTCTGTCGTTACTGGGTGACATCTGCGATCAAAGCACTATGGCATTTATTTTCAAGACTGTTCCAATTCCACACCTTCGTCCCATGACAAATTGGGAAAAGATCTTCGAGGTGAGAGTTCATTTCTCCGGAGCAAGTCGCAACGATCAATATTTGACGTGTAAGTTGCGCATGTCCGGCGATACTCAAGCACTTCTGGAGTGCCTGCCAGACTCGAGGCTCGTTTTTCACCCTGGCAAAATACTCCAGATGCCGGATGACTACCACACATGGATGGTGCTGCAGCGCTGAAAACAAATAGTGCCTGAGTCGGCGATCTTCTTTTTCTATACTCCACAAACCTCTGTCAAATCTACTTTTGATTCGAGCCTCCATTGCAGCGGCTGTATCAGCGACAATGTCGCGGTGCACGTTGATTTCGAAGAGCTGAATATTCAGCCGGTTTGCTAGTGCTCTGCATATTATCTGCACAACAAATCTCATTAAACACAGCCAACATATTTCTCGAAAACAAAAACCTGCTTTCCACTTCCGGTTTCGCCGCATAAAAGAATCGGAGGGTATCTAGCGGCTTTCTGTAATATTCCGTACGGACGAAGTGCATCCAAAACAGACCGGATCTGGGTTTCATAAACAACCGGAAATGAAGAATCCAGAAATGGGTGAAACGATTTGTCATTCAGAAAAGCCTCCATCGACAACGGAATCTGAGAATTCGTCATCTCGCTGAGAAACAGGAACGTTCGATTCTTCTGGGCGATTCCGCAATTCATCCCAGATGGCTCGACGCTGGTTACTTTGAAATAAAGGCATTCCATTCCAGCAGGCATGATGAAAGGACATCGCACGCAAACGATATCTCCATGGGCAAGAATGCGTGGATGAAGAAAGTAGTTTTCAACAACCGGATAGAAGCGATCAACGTCGTCGTCCTTCAAGGCATCAACTCGCACCAAAGAGAGTCGAACCGTGTTATAGAAAGAAGCTTCATCTCCTTTTGGGAGCGATGTCAAATCCGCGGTCACTTCACTCTGTCCGGCCATATTAAACCACAACGCTGGGGTCAAAAACAATTCGTCCTCCATTGGCTGGAATTCTTCGCTGACAAGCTCATCGAACGATGCAAGTGCCACTAAGCGCCTTCCACCTCGCCTTTCACCCGAAGTTTGGTCATACAGCTGGATGATGCCGTATTTCGCATCAGGTTCTTTCTGACCAATCCGTTTCATCACGGTGTCCGAAACAAAGACCGTACCGTGTAAATCTTGCGAAAAATCCCGACTCATATGAGAGAGCGGTTTAGTGAGGAGAGAAACCCTCAGGCGTTGACGAATCCGGATATTGTCAGCGGCAACTTTCAGGAGCGTTTTCGTTACTGTTAAAGCAAACTTCTGGACCGGAAGTCGGGTCGG
>JAQIWT010001582.1:0-10255 GCA_034696485.1 Isohypsibius dastychi | reverse complement strand
TGATGGCATGGAAGACAAAAAAGAAGATGTCGAAATTAAAAGTGGATAATAGAAACCAAAATAAACGCTGGTTACATAGAAAATAAAATGTGTTCATGTGTGAGTGGGAGAGTGACTGGATGAGTAACTGGGCGGATGGGTGAGTGAGTGGGTGGGTGAGTGGGCGAAATTAAAGGTTGTATGGGTTAATACAAGACCTCATTATCTTCGAATCGTGAGTTTACCGTTCAGGTCATCGCCAACTCAGTTGGAAGTCGCCGTGGGAGTGCACGATATCACGAACGTACCCCGACGAAACATAGTACCAGTTAGACGAATGACGAAACACGAGGGCTACACCCCGTCTTCCGTGATGCATGATATTGCCGTTCTTCGACTGGCTTATCCGATCCCACGAAGTTACGCGCGAATCGCGCAGCCAGTCAATTTGCCGCCTAGATATAGCAGCCCAAGGCCGGGAACCAACTTGACGGCAGCCGGATGGGGACGAACTCATGGTCGGCGCAAAGCCATGTCACCTCTTTGGTGAGTTGCGAGATCCCGCACGAAGTTATGCTTCTGAGCAGTGACTGATTTTAGGGAGACAGCGGTGGTCCGCTCGTAAACAAACGAGACGGAATGTTTTACTTGGTTGGAATGACGAGTTACGGCCCGACATAGTAAGCTGGCAGAAAGAGAACGAGACATGTGGAGGAGTTTATTAACGGTGGTATGTTTCAGTTGTCCAACCTTCACCGCCGATGTTTTCACCAGGGTGAGTATGTACCTCGACTGGATAGCAACCAACACGAGATCACCTGCTCGCTAGCTATGATAACTATTTGTGTGAAGCAATTCAATACAAACATTTCATTGTGTCATCCATTTCATGGCACATAAGAAGACCAGCTTATCGACTGTGGTTTATTCATGTGCTTTTTGGTTAATATGAGGAACAACTTTGGACGATCTGAGCAATGATTTATTCACCTGTTGTTTATTTACCTCATTCAGCTACAAGTTGAACAAGCCCTCACATCAAACGTTTGCGCTATCAGTGAAAAATATGAATTCATATTAAAATCTGCCACAATGATTTTTCGAGAACGTGGCCGTAAGTTATGAAAGAAGTCTTTTACGGGAAGGAAGGCAGGCATATCTCAAGCAGTGGACACCACCTCACCACCAGAAAGAGCTAACTTTGATGGCTTAACTTCTGCTAAGTCTACCGTCTCAACAGCCCTGATAGATCATAGTTCAAGGTGTCTTGGCTTTTTTTCCAAATCAGTCTGAAAGCGAAGACTACACAGGGTGGTCACAAACGCTTGAATCTTCGGGAACAGCCATGGTGCCGAGTTGTGCGTTATATTCAGCATAAGGAACATCCAGGTTGAGATAATATTCATTGGATACGAACGACTGGAAAATTTTGCGTAAACCTTCGAAAGATGGTCGGGTGCTGCTATCTGCTGCCCAACAACACAGCATCACCTCATATCTACACATGGGAAATTGACCATTTGTGTATCCCAAAATATAATAGTCGTTTCGGCACTTACATAAATTTCGGTGAACCAATGGGATAAGCAAGTCTGTTACCCTCCAACAAGTATGGTATAATACCAGCTGCTGATCTTGCAATTTCCACCTCTCCGTAAGGTGACATGCCCAGGGAGAATATTTCCCAGATGGTAACACCAAATGACCATACATCTGTTGCCTCGTTGAAAACTTTCTGCTGGAGCGCTTCGGGTGGCATCCACTTTAAAGGCACTGCCACGCTAGAAGTCTGCGAGAACGGAACAAATGAGAACATAAACTAAATTTTAACGGTCATAGTTTGTGAGCGACAACCAGTCCCGATGGTCGGCATCAACTTTGAGTCGTCTACTCGACGTGAAAACCTGAATGCACTTTTATGCCAAAGGTGGAAAACAGTCGGACATACGTTTTTTCTACTGTTATGAGCTGTAATAGCTTTTGAACTGACAAAATGCTCGATTAACAGCTTTCTTCAACCGATTACCTTAAAACCCGTCAGAGAAAATTACCTTTTTGGGAGTATTCAACACCGACGACGAATGTCTTGCCAGACCAAAGTCAGATACCTTAGCGATGCGTCCAGAACCAATGAGGACATTTCGAGCAGCCAAGTCGCAATGAATGATCCTTTTGCTTATAAGGTATTCCATTCCCCTGGCAATCTGGTATGAGAACCCAATCACGTCGTTGGTGGACATCATCAGCTCGTCGAAGGGTTCACTCGAATTCGGAGGCCTGGGTACAGGATAATGCAGTGCCTCGTTTTTCAGCATGAATTCTCTCTCTGGATCGTAGTTAATTAACTCGCCGTTCTCGTCAACGTGGTTATAGAAGAATCGTTCTCCGTGTGACTTGACATAAGGTCGAACCGAGCCAGAGGAGCAGTACTCCAGCAACAAGAGAATTTCGTCTAGAAACAAGTTTGTACTCTTACGCCATGTACCGCGCAGGAAGTTTAGGTTACTTACAGTCGTATACAAATGCCAGCAGATGTCACCTGGAATTTATGTAGGGATTTGTTGACTTTCTGGACACTGGCTCGCAGACTTGGTCTTTGTACACAACTAGGTTTGACTCAATTTTGACATGTTCAACAACATTCATTTTAGACATGAATCAAGTTTGGAATGTGTGGGGGAAGAACTGATTCCAGTAAGATTGTTTTGCCATTGGCGGGTAGGCAAAAAAGTGCCAACTGGCCAGCCTGCTTCAACGACGGTCTCGGTTCGACCGTCTGCAGCGGATCTTACGCGGCTCCAAACTTATTGAAAACGACATATTTGATGATAAAAATGTAAATATTCACATCTTCCAGTTTAAAACCATGGCTGAATGCGAATTTTGCGGAAGGTTGTATCCAAGTAGCAACGTCTTTTTTGTTCCTTTCTGGCTAAAGGCTTGGGTATAACCGAAGGTTCAGGATCGAGCCTGTACGCTCAACTCCTCCGTCAGTTTACACTCAAGAATTCCAAAGATAATATCATAAAAAAGTAGAAAAAAATTCATCGAGCCAATAGCTTTTGCTTTTTTGATTTGTTGAAAATCTGAATTTAGAGAAACATTCAAAGTTCAAGTGAAGACGATGCGGGCGGGTTCTTTTTGGACAACAATGATGATCTAGAAACCTAGACAACAACTCGTATTGACAGAACTTGTTTTGAATGTATGGTTGATCTTTAGATTCAATTCGTAATGCCTAAGATGGTTCGCAAGAGAATTATTGCTTGATTCGGAATTTTGAAATCTACCAACCTTCCGCAAATTGTCCCACGAGCATCTGGCCGGGGGACGCCCGAAGGTTTTCTGCCAGAAATCGTTAGTCGGTTTGCCAAGTCCTTCGCTGCAGCTTTGGCTTCTTTCGCATGATTGATGCCAGAAATGTGCAAACGGGTATTTATTCTGAAAAAACATCAAATTCCGAGTGTGATACTCACTAACGCTGATGTAAAAAACGACAGCTTCGTACAGCCCAGCATAGCCAGTCCATTTGATTTTTCCAGGATCACCAACTTTGGGGAAGATCGTCATGTCATCCCTGATAAATTTCGCGACTGTTCGAAGTACGAGTGTATCATCCGCGCTACAAAAATTGCTGTGCAACCAGCTCGTTTTACTCACGTTAACCGGAGGCTTTCTAATCTTTACAGTAATGACGTATCGTCAGCAAAATCTCTGTGGGAATTAATTTTTACGGCGTGGTCCTCAAGTTGGGTCGCCATAAGTTGCCCTCTAATATGTTGCCAGTTAAGGTTCCTGCCAACGTTACCCAGAATCATGAATTGAGACTGAAGTATAAAATCAGTAAACACCCCAAATTGACCCAAAAGTTGATCAAATGTAGCCCAGTTCCAGATCTACAAAACAGACTAAATTTCGTCTGAATATTCGAAGTATATAGAAAATGTTACTTGGCGAAAAATAGTGCCCTTTTTTGCTGGTGACCTCGAGTTTTTATCAATTCATAAATTTCAGGCTGATCATTTTACAATTCACTCGGACAGAATATCACAATTTTTCAATTTGCATCTTTTAAGCTATAGCTTGAAGTGTTTGATTCAATATTCGCGAAGATCATCTCTCGAAATCAAGCCTCAAGGCCAGGCTTGATTTGCGCAGCAGGCACCGAAATGTTTGAAACGTTGTCAGATTAAACCGATAACCCGAAAAGTGTGGTGTCAGACGTTGCACGAGACGAAAGCGTATGGGCCGAAAGGCGAAACCAGAATGAGCACCGAAACGCGGAACCGAAGTGATGGGGCCAAAGACCAAAATCAAAGTTAAGGGGCTTACGCCCGTAATCAGAACAATGAGGCGGAGGTTCAAAACCGAAGCGAGGGGCCAAATGGCCATAAACAAAGCGAGCTGGCGGGCAGTCAGCAAAGTTTGGTACACGGCAATTCGGCCGGCACAAAATTGGCCCAAAATGCCGCCAGCACCGGTACGGTGCAAAATGAGGTTAGTGCATCAGAAGAGGCACAAAAGCAGAGAATTGTCTCGGAAACGGCACAAAACCAAGAATCAACATCTGAAATCACAAAAAATAAAAGCAAGTAAACGGGAGTGTTTCAGATGTAAACACGTCAAACAGAAATAATAAAACTGACCTAGAAAAAAGGATTACGGGAAAAGTCAAATTAAATTTTTAAGAATATAGTGAAGAATTAAAGTGAATAAAGAATTTGGTAAATCTCATCCGAGGTTGAAAATTTAAAAAAGAACGCAAAAGGCATCATAAAATCAAGAAGAATGGAAGAAGAAAAAGCATCCGCTAGCGACGATGAAATTTCGAATAGCTTTAAAACTAGTAGACCAGATTCGTCACGTTCAGCGAGAAGCTCGAACGAAAGTAAATCAAATGCGGGTTTCATCGAGTCACCAGAAGAATCTGAAACTGATGGTAGCTCAGGCGAGTCCCCATGATCCAAACTTTCGAATTCAAGTGGCACAAAAACAAAACTGTCCAACAACTGTTGGTACTTGATAACCTTTCGCCCTTTACGCGGTAGTCGCTGCTGCTCCTGGCTGCTGCGAAGTTTGCTGCAGGTAGCTCACTGTGATCGTATCAACGACTGAACGCCAGTCCCAGATCAACTGCTTCCTATTTTTTTCCCACAAAACGTGGTCATACCATCCGGACGTTTTCCGTCTCCTCGATCCAAACCTGCCGGCTCTTTAATTGCATGGCATCCGGCTGTATGGAGAGATTTCTCAATAATGTCGTTAATTGCTGCATGACGACTGTGACGTCCTGCACTCAGCTTGCACTTGAGACCATGGTGACCTTTCACATCGACGATTTCACCGCAACGACAATTGTGGGCAGACCATATACCAGAACCCAATCGGAGGCTCACGGCAATTTCCAGATGGTCATCGGCTAACATATTCCCGACGTTGGCAGATGGCAGAGCATTCAACCAGCAGCCTGACTCCTTAGTGGAAACCGCCAACAGACGACGGAACCTTTCGTGCGTCAGTCACACATGAATAGCTTCAGCCGGAGTAACGCTCGATAATCCTTCAAAGATAATCCATTGAAAATCCGATAAATTTGGACGATTTGGCCACTAAAATATATGCTGGCTGCTTATATACCTAGCAATATCAAGCCCTCCTGTTTTCAAAGCCATCCACTTCATATGGGTCTCTAATGACATTCTCCGTATAGCGTAGGGCCGTTTGCCAGCTAGAATAACGTGACCATACTACCAGATTTACTGCCGAGAATAATCGGACAACGCCTTAAGTTGACGGACGATCTGCGCGGTTGGTAATTCGACCATCGGTTTAGAAGAGATTTCATCGAGGAAATAATATTTTTAGAAGTGATGACGACCTCTCGTGTACCGAAGATTACAAAGTTTAAATTTAGGATGCAGGGAATCTCCTTGAAGTGGACTGTTGCGTGAAACTATGTTTAACAACAACGGCTTCCCAATCTGGCTTCCCAGCAGAGAGGCGCAGTAGAGCTGATTCATGTTTGTAGTGCTACGTGTGTCACATCATACCCTCGGGGCATCCCTTCTGGTGATCAGCGCAAACCCAACAACCACCAATGAACAGGCCACAGCAAACGTCTATAAGTACAACATCGTAACGGTATAAAACGTAAACCGATAGTCAATGCACCTGAGAAACACTTCCCCTCCTAAATTCCATTAATTTAGCTCCAGATAACATAAACTGATGATACCTTGTGACACGGAAAAAATCTCTACTTCCATGCGTAGATCTGCGGTCTCGAATGGAGCTCCAAACCCGGAGATCACTTTGTTCGCGGTTTAGTGGCATGCACATTATCCAGTTTTCTATTTGGTTGGCATGTCCTCGAGAAAGCGATTTCACTGGCTACTGTTCCTTATACTTTGCTCGCCATGACTTCTTCGGTAGATGCTCGGTTTTATCTGCTACTCAACACCGCAGGATTTTATGGATGACATCCTTTGTTGTTCATATTACCTGAAATTCTGCTCAAGTATCTTATCTGGTCATGTACTGCTGGGCAGCGTTTCGGATGCTCAAAGATCGGTTTCCGGCGAATTCGACCAGAAAATAAATAAAAAAATAAAGATTTTGAGCAAAACCGGAAATACCAGGCACAATGATGAAAAGGCAATAAAACCAGAAAAAAGATAGAACAAGAACAATCAAATAAAAGCATGAATACACAAAAAGAACAAACAGTAACATTCGAAATAAAAGACTTGCATTTGCAGCTGGGGGGTCAGTTCTTATTTTACTTCAGACGAAAACGGCGCCTTCATCGAATTAAATCCATTTAGATAATTCAGTTCAGCGTCCTCGTTCTGCCCCTTTTGGGCTGATGAATTCACCGGCATATTGACGAAATGATCTTTGAGATACTCCTGATTCTCAATAAAATTTCCTGGTCGACTAGGATTAGGAATTGAAAGGTCATCTCGAAGCATTGGCTGAAGTTCCATGGTGTCCAAAGCTGGCTGAACGCCAGTTGGATGGATGGTCTTTCTGGGCCTCACCGGGGGATGTATGGGTTTGTCAGTTGGGGAGAGTTGATACGATCGGACATAGGTAACATCTTCGTTGTCGGCTGAAAGGGGTCGTGACGTGCGCTTTATAGGAATTGGATCATTTACGTAGCCATATTCCCTGGCCTGGTTAAACTGTTCATACGGAATGTTCAGGTTGACATATTTCTCTTTTGTCGAAAATTCTAATAGGCTTCCCAGTTGTTCTGATAATGCTCGGAAATCCGGCCGGGCATGTGGATCAGCTTCCCAGCAATGTCGCATTACATCGTACCTTGAAGCAAAATATACTATAAAAAGTTGGACTTGTGTTAAAAAGAACAGCCTACATCTGCTTCGGCGCCAAGTAAGGACGCTCCATTCGGTATCCATTTTTCACGCGCTCGACAAAATATGTGTCAGTATTGATTCCAGGATATGGTGTTGCACCCAGCGTGAACAATTCCAAAGTAAAATGCCGAATGACCTAACATCGCTCTTTGTTGTATACACATGTTGGTAAATGGACTCAATCGCCATCCATTTTATAGGCAGTTCCGCCTGGAGCAAAAAAAGCTATGATATCTTCTGCTTAAAACCCCAATTATTCGGAAAAATTACTTGATCAGAATTGCTTTATTTGTCAGAATTGATTAATTTATTACTATCAGAATTACTTGATTTGTCTTGATGTATTCTAAATCTTGCCGGGCAAGCCCGAAATCACATATCTTCATAATGCCGTCTTCAGGGACTAGAACATTCCTGGCTGCAAGATCGCGATGAATCACATGATGAGAAGCCAAGTACTCCATTCCTCTGGCAACTTGGAATGCATACAAAATCAAATCTCTCGTAGTCACAATATGCCCATCAAATCCCCTCTCATTTTCCAGTTTCAACTGCATTCTTCTAACCGCATCATCACTCTCATCAGTTAGGGGAATCAGCCTTCCAGTGATAACATCAACTTGATTGTAGAACTTTTTTCCCTGGTGCAGCTGGAGATAATCGCGCAGCGATCCAAATCGGCAAAACTCGATTACCATGAAGATCTCCCCTGGACAGGTAAAATTAATGCTATATAGTAACTCAATCGAGGAATGCCAACCAGCACTGACCTTTGGCCATATTTTTCCGGAGGCTTTTCTCTCACTGACCTTCAGTGTGACCGCTATAACATATTATTTCTTGGAGACTGGTGAATACCCGGTGCCAGAAAAAGACCTATGAATATGGATGGAATGCATACTGGTAGGAGAGTCCGCTCCTTTAGACCTAGTATGGATACCATCCGTATGAATACCATATGATACGCCCAAACGAACAGCGTATGAATGCCGTAGTTTTTCATAGCGACAAAGCGGCTATCGTATGAATAGGGTAGGAATAAATCGCAAACACGTAGGTGCAGCTACCATATTTATTCCATATTGGCAAGAACTTCCGGTTGAGAAAATCATTCGCTTGAACAAAATCACTGTCTTTGAACAAGTTACTAACTAAGCAGCTCTAATCATCGAGACCAAAAACCGCAAAAACAGAGCTTCAAACCGGCGAGTCGCTGCTGTCCTCAGTCTGAAAAGAATAGAACATGTTAGCACTCGAGCGTTTGAAGAGAAATTCAAGCATCGCATTATTGCAGCTCAAGGTGAGAATAACTTTCAGTCACCTCTGTCAGTCAGTCATCGTCTTCAAATCCATCAGATTCGTTCTCGTTTTGATCGATGTTCTCCCCGGCTGATTCAGAGATGGACTGCGAACCATCAGATTCTGCGTTCGTGCCCGACGAATCTTTCGGATTCCAATCTCGAGCATACGATTTTCGGCACGTTTGTAGAAAGGAACGCAGCTTTGTGTGAATAACAGCAGGGCGTGGAACTTCAAGCTTGCGCCCGAGGCAGAAGAGCTTCACGAATTCTGAAGCAAAAAACAATTACAATTTTGTGATTAAACCAGTTTGAAAATTATCATGATTTCAAAAATTAAATCAAAACAGCAGTACCGTAAATAATATCCATTTTTTTGGGATCAAGTGGTGATCTTTCAGCTGGAGAAACATGCGCTCCTTTGACTGTAGGACAGGATGAATTCAGCTCTTTTAGGGAAAACATCTTGTTCATTCCTCGTGCTAATGCTTTGGTCCATTGCTTTTCACCCTCACACTCATCCTGCAACAAAAAACAACTTGTAAATTAAAGATGTTACAGATAAAAATCTGGGTAATTCACCAGTAATTTTCCAGCTGTCCATTCCATACTGACAGAAGAAGACGCAATGTCTGCCCGCCTACTGATGTCCAGCTGTAGTTTCTCGATTTCGGATTTGGTGGCAAATTTCTCGTTATCTGCAGCGACGAGTTCATACAATTTGTCCAACCGAGTCTTCAGCTCCTGGAATAACAAACGAAAAAATAATACGAAGTGCTTTGCGAATTATTGAAATTGTCTTCACTTTGTTTTCGTTTTCCGTTTTCACAAATTTAGTGGTGAGCTCTTGTTGTAGATCCTCCACTTTCCGTTTCAGGCTGTCGTCTGCTGCTGTTGTCTGAAAGAAAAACTAGTCAGAAGAACGAAAATTTTAAACAGCCGCTGGAACTACTTCAGGTTCGTTTACAACGGATTCCATGTTGCTTGCTGGTTCACTTTCAGCCCCAGTCTCGTCTGCGGTGATTCCCTGTGAACAAATGAAGATTAAAAAACCTACTTTAATAATGGAAATGCAGAATGCGTACATCTTTCAGCTTAAAACCATGGCTGACTGCAAG
The DNA here is from genome assembly GCA_034696485.1 of Isohypsibius dastychi. NCBI lineage: Eukaryota > Metazoa > Tardigrada > Eutardigrada > Parachela > Isohypsibiidae > Isohypsibius > Isohypsibius dastychi. The sequence continues at coordinate 481 of JAQIWT010001582.1, read as the reverse complement.
TCGTCTACCAGACATTGTCAGCGAATCCGCCAAATCCTTCGCCGCAGCTTTTGCATCCTTTGCGTGATTGATTCCTCAAGAATAACTTGGGTCATATAATTTTCAAGAAATACAGTTCAAATTATGAAACTTACCAACACTGAGATAAACGACGACGGCATCATACAGCCCAGCATAACCAGTCCATTTAATTCTTCCAGGATCTCCGACTTTGGGGAAGATTGTCATGTCATCCCTGATAAACTTCGCAACCGTTCTGAGAACAAGTGTATCATCTGCACTACAAAAAACTACGAGACTCATTGTAAGAGCTGCGTTGATCAAAATGTTGAAAAACAAGCAAAAGATGTCGAAATCTGTGAGTAATGTAATCATTATTCAGGATTTGATGCATACGTTGAGTGGTCAGATTGTGCGCTGGGGTTTGCTCAGCAGTCAGTACCGCCAACCCTTAGATTGGACGCAAGAGCTGGTTCAAAAT
>JAQIWT010001581.1:0-10260 GCA_034696485.1 Isohypsibius dastychi | reverse complement strand
TGAAGGCCCAATAGAGCCTCATTTCGACGCTAAATTATGTGTGGAGCCTTCGCCAGCGATGCAAGTTACTCGTAGGGCAATCTAGATTTTTCTACTAAAATATTTGATCAGTTCATGAGAAGTAGATTATGGCGGTGTTTCTGTGCTGTCAGCTGTGTTCAAATATATCTCGTTTGATATATTCGTGCTAGTTTCATGGAGGTGTAATTAGTGCGCGATTTAATTCAAAAAGACATGCCGGTCGATTTTGAGGGACGAATGATTCGATACCGAATGATTAAAGCTCTCCCATGTCCGAATCCTTTGCGGTTTTATAGCAGCGCCAAATCGTAAATCAAACAATGCAAACAATTACTTCGATCATGCAGAACTTGAGATCGCCATCAAGCTCGAGAAGCTGGTGTGGTCTGAGTGTTATATTGCAATTTATTGCTGCCCAGTTGTCGCTAATTCCTCTTGACCGCGCTAGCGTTTCCTGAATTTTTCCATGTGGAACAAATATCGTTTCGGTCAAATTTCGATTTTTCTCCAACCTATCTGAACCAATTTGGTTGTTGTCTAATCGGAATTTAATGAGCGGAAGTTTAGCTAATTTCGTCAGCTGAGAAAGCGGAGAAGCATTCGTTTCCTGTTTGGGGTTGAAACTATGTCAAGTCATTTCTTGCCCTTTAATTGCTTCGCCCTCGTGGACATTAGCACAATTTTCGAGAAGTGTGTGGGTTGATATGAGATATGAGAATTGTAAGTAAGTAAGTAAGTTTATTCTAAGTTATTCTAAGTTTATTCTAGTTTATTCTAAGTATTTATTGTAAGTTATCGGGGAGCATCATAAGATAGGGGATGGAAAAAGACCTTTCATATTTATTGCCGCGATCATTTACATTTGCCTGGATGCACTTGTACTCTTATCATTTTAGCCATGTGTAAATGATCTTTCATAGCGTAGTAGTCACTTTTATCCGAGTCAGTCAAACAATACTCGGACTTATTCGTAAAAGATTGGCAAAGTCAAAAGTTCAGCAGAACATCTCAAATAGACTAGTTGGAGCCATGATAAGAACAAGAATTCGAGGGGGTTTTCCTTATCTGTTTTCGAGCATTCTGAGTAACAAATGTTTGCAAACACAGGTTCTTTAAAGATGGACTATTTATGAATAAAAATGAGAAGTAATAAGATGAACAATAATTCCTTATTTAAAGACGATTTGTTTTGTACCATATTCTAATGCGATTTACAGGAACATTTGTCGGCGTTTTTGAGGAAAACGGTGATTGCGACACCAGTTTGTTTATTTCTTTTCGGGAATCGCCAATGTGATTTTCCAGGTAATCTATTAGCGGGGCGAAGAGTGCCACTGCGTTTATTATTGTGGATATTGTATTGCAAACAAAGAAGAGGGATTATCGAACATCTATCGATGACAACACAGAAGTGACGATGATTCAGGCCTGAATTACCGCTTGTTCTCCTGTTGATGGTTTTGGCCCCTCATAAATTCACTTGTTAAAAGAATTGTAAAGATAGACGTGATTAGTCAGTTGTTATATGCGTAATAATGGGGTGATCGGCCATTAAATGCTGACCTTGCTTTTCTTTCAACATGGTTATAAGTTTTTAATTTCGGCATAAAATATTTATATACGTTCTTAACAAGCAGTTATTTCGATAACAGTTCAGCTGACCTCTTTGGGAATAAAGGGCCTTTATTTTGGAGGTTTTTGGGGTTGCATAGCTTTTAGAACCTAGATGTTTATTGCTTTGATGAAACAAGAAATTCTTTTTTGTGAACTGACATCTTATAAATTTTCTGGACAGATAAAAAACGGCCCATTTTGCGAAGATGCTAGTTGATTCTCTCGAGTGGAATTTCTTCGCTTTCATTCGACTTATGAATGAATTCGGTCGAAAACGAGTGTACCGGAAAACTGATCACACCTTTTGTTTTTTAGACTGAAATACGAACGACAGCTGGAAAGAACACAAGGGACCAAAAAAGGAACGCATTACAGTATTTCGGGATGAAGAGTTTTAGAGGAATAAATTCTTCGGTAATTGACTTGACATTATGCAGAATAAAATTGCAGATAATTGCTTGCTATTTTGTACATTTGTTTAATTTGGAAAGCGATATATTTTTGGCAGAAAAGGTAGATTGTCGGCACGAAAACATGTTTGCCGAAAACTTGTTTGCATCGCATTCGCATCGCATTGCGGTTTTGAGTGCGATTGGTAATCGCATAAAGTTGATTAATTCGGATCAGGACGGATGAAGTGCCGGGAAAATGCTGAAAGAGTATCAAAACAAGACAATTTACTATTTCTGCGCATCGTTGTTGTATTTCACACTTTGCTATTTATAAAAAAGGATACGCATGTCTGTTTACCGCGTCAAAACTCTTCCGAATACTCCGCGTACCGGAAACTTTCCCATCGATTTTTTCAAATACTAAGGCAGATTGATGTTTATACTCGTAATGCTTTTTTCAACTTCTGCTCTGCTTCGATAATCATACGCGGTAAAAAATTGATGCGTTTTTCAGGCGAACTCTTTGCCAGCATCGATTACGCCACGAGAATATACAATTGTGTTTTGATCACGTAACAAAAGCAAAAAATATGCATCTGTTTTTCGATGAGGGACGCACGTGCATGCGCCAGTGAGCACTTCCTACTACACGGAAGAGGACAGAAGAGGACCACACATGCTCGGCAGATGTTTTACTCAACTTCCGGCTGTCACGTGGAACCAAGCAATAAAGTTTGCCAAATAGTTTCCCTGGAAGTTGCCGCCTTCCAGCTAGTTTTTTTAATGAAGAACGTGACGATTGTAAACACAAGTTAAATGCACGATTTTGACAAGCCAGAAATAGCTCATGTAGACAAACTGGTTTTTTCCTAATCACCAGAATCTCATTACAAAATATTCTACGGAATACAACGGAACGGATAATTTATTGTTCATTATGGATCTAGTGTGGCGAATTACGAAATTGATATAATGTGATTTCTCTGTTCCTGAAACTCACCGATTCATAAATTGCTGATTATGAAAGAACCGCAATTTATTTGAAATGTTCGATAAGTCTGAACTGAAAAAACTGGCGAAGTTGTCCGGGGGTGCGCGATCAGCGGTATGTCTTCCGGCACTCAGTCAGGCGTTCCGTATCATTTGTTGGAGGAACTCTAGTCTGAATAGCCAAATGACCATGTAAGAAAACAATAACAAAAGAGACCCTGACTGTGATGACGCCCATTGTCAGAAAAAAAACTTTCTGGCCAGGATATCAGTGTGTCATGCAGTCAGTGATGCTGCGTGGTTGCGTAACTGCCCATCTGCAAAAAAACGATGCTGAAATCAGCTGTGTTCTGAGCTGGACCGGACCAGCTGGTTTGGTTTCTGTTCTGCCGGCTCACTCTTTCGTCACGCCCGGCGAAAATCCTCAATAAAAAAGCGAATTCATCCATCCATCAGGACACTTCTTTCCGTTTTCTCGGCAAATCGATTTCTAGTCAAGCCGAAACGTGATTGATTCATAATTCTTTGTTGGCTGGCTGCAATGCTCTGGTAAAGCAGATAATCATCTGTAATTTAAATTAAATTCATTCTGCTATATTTACGTCGACTACTCGGCAATTTTCGCTGTCTTTTCCTGCCTCACCTGCTCGCTCTAATGATTCAAAATGTCTTCGGGCCACGAAGTGCTGACTCGAAAATACTCATCTACTTTTTTTGGAATAACTTGGGCTAAATACTTCCGCACTCCACCTTGCGCAATTAATTGAACGATCACACATTTCGTAAATAAGCGTACCATAGTGACCTTCAACAGAAATGTTGACGTTTACACCCCAATTTTTTATCAAACATGCTCGCCATTAAGCACCACAACATCACCTTTTTATTCCAGGTAATTAAGTAGATAGCCCCTATCATATAATGTGAAACCGGTTGATTATGCTCCGCTTTGCCAATTTTGCCCAACCTTGCTGCTTGTAGTCAAACAGTCATAAAAACATGTTGAAAATATAGTTACCCCCCGAACTGGAATATTACGCCAGCGGAATGCATGATAAAACGTGTTAATTTTCCAACGATCATATTCTGCACCTTGGACAGCACATATTAAATCAGCAGAGCATGAAAAACGAAGCTTGTATAAGTTTCTGCGAATAAAAACTATGAATAAAAATACAACAACGATACGTGATTGTTTGATTTTTCTTTTTGTCATCCGGTAAAAAAATACAGATTTTTCGCGCTAGGACACAAAAACAAACACGAAGTAACTGGATAATACAACTCGAATTTGGACTTGCAGCCATCACGCATCATTACATCGCGATAAAAATAATAAAATAGAATCTGAAATCTGACAATGATAAGAAAAATAAATCAACACAAATTCCGTAAAGACTATCCATTGGCGTTTCGGACTGGACTCGCGGTGTGCAAAATGAGAATCGAGCTAAATTATTACGAAAACAACATCGACCCGTAGAAATTGTACAACAAAAAAAGGTGACAGAAAAAAGAAAGAGCCCGTGGAATACGTAGCTGTATTACAACCCAAAACCGCACAACATTCCGCTCCTCGTCGTTTTATTTGCAAAACTGGATCAAAAGTTGGCGTCAAGATCAATAATCGCTGTCCAATGCTCCGAGCAAATGTTCCAGCGCATGAGTCCATGGTCCCGGTGCCTCGTTGCTCTCTTCATCTCTTCCAAGAAATACTTCGCCACTCGAGCCTGGAAAACATTGCAAAATAAACAAATCGTGACACCAAAACACAACTCATTCGGCCGGGGTTATATTGAGCTCGTAAACTAATAAATTCAATAAAACCCATATGAAACTGGCTACACTTCCGGTTCACCGCAAACCCGGCTTATTCTGAGGCCCCGATTCTTCCAACAAATAATCTCATCTGTAAATTTTTTTGAAAGGTGAATCATGGGAAGTAGGGCTAATGGAAACGGGCACTTTAACGAGCTGATTAATGAAAGGCAGCCCCTGTGATGTTCAAGCTTAAGCGAATTCATTCACTCTCAATATAGCACAGAATTTACTATCGCTTGATTTTCAAGAGAGTAAACATGAGAAAGAACAACTCACTTGAGCCAAAGGGATCTCGGTCATGCCAAATGCTGATCCCCGGTGACATGGATAGCGGCGAAGAAGAATATGAGCATGAAGACAAAGCACTCTTGCTATTCCCACAGCTGCCCAAGTTTAAGGATTGCTCTCCGATAAAGTTTTGCATAATAGGAATCGTAATCGGTGGCGGAAAGGAACTCAGGCTGACAGCGCGTCCTCGGACTGGAGCACTTCCGGTGAGACCAGTGTGATTCCTCAAGACCACTTTGTCCTCCGGAATACAAACGGATGGACGACGTTGATTTTCCTCATCCGGATGGTGAATAAAATGACATCGTCTGCCGTAGGCACACAATCCGGTACGGTGAAAATTAACACACCTGGATTACATAAAAGTGTCAAAACGACCGCAATAAAGGTAATTGGAAAGCGAAGTCGTACCTTTCCGTCTTGTATTTCGCGTGGCGATGAACATTTCGCAACTCCGATTCACCATGGGCAAACTGACATTTTTCACCGTATTTGCAGCTCCCGTTCTCCTGAAAAATCAGCTCATTAAATATCTCATTAGATATCTTCTCTTTCATTAAATATCTCTGGTCAAGAGCAAGAAAAAAAGGATTGTCAAAATACATGAAAAAAATGGTTCCTCAGCGATACGCGACGAGACACAAATGGAGTATCACATTCACAACCGGATGCAATGTAACAAACAAACAGATCTGATAAATAACAGGATGACCTGGTGATTAAGGACAGCCAGTATTTCAAAAGAGATAAAGCGCAAAGTTGATTAGCCTTAATTTCCGGTGGCAGATAAGGATTTGAAAAAGGGAACACATCAGATTATCGGAATAAGCAAGTTTTCATGACAGCATTCACGTTTTTCAGGAAAATCTTTCAGGCTGATTTACAAACCAACACCTCTATCTCCGATTTCACCCACTTTCCGAGAAAATGTTCTCACCTGAAAAGAGCGGCAAAGCTCAGTTTTCTTTTTTCCATTCTCGGAAATGTTGGCTAAATATTGCTGCTGTTGCTGCTGCTGCTGACCGGTTGCCACCTGTCCATAAGTATAGGAACCTTCACTCTGAGAACGGGCGACTTTTCGATGATTGGAGTTGTAATTTCGACGGATCATTTCCGGTGAGCCGGTTGAGCCGCTGCAGTCGGAGGAGTCGTCGAAGTCGTAATAAATAATCTCGCTATTATCCGACATTATTCCGGAAGCGGATGCGAGTTTATTGTGGTTGGTGTTGTTGTTGTGGTTGAAAGTGAAGGCAGTAGTGGGAAAGGATGGATGATGGACAAGACCCTGGCGCCGGGAAGGGAGCGCAGCAAAGGATGCACTGGCCAGCGTCGGTGACTTCTGAAGAATAACAAGCCGCTTTGAACAATCAGATGACATCGAATAAAAGGAAACGGAGAAACGAAAAAACAAAATCACTGCCAACTTCTTTATCACGAAGTTGAAATCGGGGGTTCGAATTTCAATTTACAATCTCAAACTGAAAGCGATACTTCACTGCACAAACAATCTCCCAACCATACATGCTCTCACGAGACAATAAATACCAATGTCAGCAGGAAAATGTTAGTTTGGATTCGAGCGGTTTAAGGCAGAGAATGAATGAAGTAATCATATTACATTACCACCACTTTGCCTCTTATGAAATAACACCAACAAGAACACAGGAAGTGATGTAGTGTTAGAGGGTTCTCGTTTTTCTCACGCTGACAGATCACTCGAAAAACGGCTTACCCAATCTCGAAAACGTTATGCAGAATATTAATAATTTCTACTTACTTGAGGCGAGGTTGGCACTAATCCGCTGGTTTGAATACAATTGGATAATCCAGATCTATTATTATCGGGAACTTCTCTGCCGAGGTTACCCATTTTTCCGCGAATACTGGGGTATATAATTCCGCTAATCCACACACAATCGCGAATAAAAGGCAGAATTGTTGCCGGAAATATGAGATCACCACCCTTAGCTGCAAACGGAGATTCGACCAGCAAGAAAACAAATGAATATCAACAGGCTGGAAAACGGTTAGGAAAAAACAATTTGGATGCGTTCAAAACTGTTCTTGCAAGGGAATGAGTGGACTGAAGGATGGAATCGCTTTTGAAGCCGGCTTTTGGCTTTGTGAAATGCGCGAAGGATTTTGGGCAGCGCTCCAAAAGCGGCATCGACGAATCGCTGCAAAGAAGGGGGCGGAGTGCACGGTTTTGTTGTTGCCACATGACGTCAGCCCTACGCAGAAACGCAAAATAGGAAGAGAGAAGAATCGTGCGATGGACATAGAGGCTGCGGTGTGCTTGCGCGTTGTGTTTAGTTTTTTACGATTTCCAGGAAATTTTCAACGAAAAAGTTGATGGTAAATTGTAAACAGACAATGTTTCATTGGCTCATCTGAGTACACTTTACAAGCAAAAAACTGCACATCCATCGATTTATGCTTATGAAAGGGAGAAAAGGAAGAGTCAATTAAGGACAGCGTAGAAAAGAAAGAAAAGAGAGCTAGGCAAGGCAAAAATTATGTCAGCGCAGCGCCTACTTTTCCATGGAATTTTTTTTAATCACTACGTTTGCGGAAACAAGAGTCAAAAGCGAATTGATCTGCTTTTTTCTTAACAGCGGGGTGTTAAGAGCCTTTAAAAAATCAGCGCTCCAAGCATCTTTAAGATGTTCTCAGTGTGTGTAACCGGTAAAAAAAGTGAAGGGTTCTTACGTGCCGTATAGCCGGTTATCCAATATACCATACATGTAAGCAAATTTCACATCTTTTTCTGGCCAACTAAATCCAGATTAGCCGTATCGTAACCGCTTGCATATATGCGCAATAGGAAAAGCTGACAAATGTTGCCTTTTTTCCGGTCCATCTTTCTGCATGTTTACTCGATCGCCTAGGGTCTGTATGTGGTTATTACTGTTTGTTGTGTGCATTGCGCTATCTGAGAATAGGCAAGATTCCAATATTCTTGGAATAGGAACTGCTGCCAAATATTCAAGCCGGTATCATTTGTGGTGTCATAGGAAATGACTGCATTCTTCTTTGTTTATTGCGTTTATTCTTCTGTCAACTGCCAGCTGACGCTGACCGGACGAGTTTCCTTTCCTTCCTGCATGCCGAATTCTCGCCAGGCACGCTTTTTCATTCACGTGCAAAGAACGATCCAAGGGCACGAGCCAAATCGTAAAAAAATTGATCCGACCGATTAACCAGCTCGAGAGGCGTTGGTTCCACTTTCACCACAACAACTGAACTCTTGATAGTCAAGAAATAAAGAGTTCAAGGAATTAAATTTAGAAGCAGAAAAATCCGACCCGGTATTTTTTTCAGCCAGAGAATTATGAGTTAACAACAAAGTCCTTCTTGGAAAGACGGTTTATCAGAATGAAATTTATGCATGGTTGTTGTTGCGAGAACTGTTACTATCAGCAGCTGTTTTCAAGGAAAAAGTTGTCATAATCGACGTTAGAAAAAAGACTGCATTAATCAGTCAGCCGAACCCGCCCCATCAGCTGTTTTGATTCATGAAAAAATGACGCATAAATGAAGCTGGGATGTTTCCAGTTCCACTTCACCACAATGACTCATTTGCCGGCTCGTCAAGAAAACGCAGATGTACCAGTAAAATCGGCAAAACAATCCTCGGGCTTAAAACCCTACATTCTTTTGATTGTGATTAATTTGCATAGGGACAATATTTCGAAAGATAACCATAGTCGAATTAATCTAAAATTCCATGTATCGTTTCAAAACCAGTATGATATCTTATTGATAAACGCGATATGGCTCTTTGCCGTTAACCCAGTTTGACCTCAAGTTGACACAGAATATGAAAGCCGAATTCAGGTAATTTGCGAGGGTTGGAAAATTGATGCTAGATCGTCTCTGAACCGATCATGCGGTTTCAAAATGTGGTTGATGAGATTCACAGGATGGACCTTGGCGGTTATCGCGCCGGTGAAATGGTAAGAACAAGAAAGGAGCCGCAAGTAACCGCGTGCTTTCTTTAGAGGTAACCCGCAAAATCGGTGTTACTGCGAATGGATAACTGGGTAACTACTAACTAGAAGACGAAAACACGAGCTTATGCATGATATTCATGAATTTGAATTATAATGCGTTAATTTGTTTACATCTCTAGAGGATTAATGCGTAGGGTATTCGCCGTACCGTAGTGGGAGAACGGGGAAATTTACGGTCATGAGAGCCTGGCCTGAAACTTCCTAAATCCTAATGGATGAATTCGGTCAGAGGCGCCAGGTTTCGTGACGGCCTTTTTTAAGTTCATCGCTTTCCAGAGCAAAAATGGGGTCAGAGGGTGACGATCAGGCGCGGGATCGATGATCCTACGTGCATTTTACTACGCAGCTGACTTGATCACAAAGCATAGTGACTCCTCGATCTACTTCCACCGGTGAAATAAGAAAAGGTCTTCGGTTTGCATGATCCGGAAGAAATGATGAATATTGTCAGTTTCTAATCCCGGTGCTTTGGAAAAGACAATAACAATGACGAGCTCTGATAAATGCGCTAACCGCACCGGAAGTCAACGAAACAAACGAAATCAGGCCATTTGAATTATTCAACGGAATTTAATGGTGGATAGATCAACGAGATCCAGCGAACGGGCAATGGATCTGCATCATTAATAAAATTAGGGGCAGCTGCGAGTACCTTGAGCCGATCTTCGCCAACTGGAAAGAAAGAACTTGTGACTTGCTGAACCGATCGTAGAGTATCCGATGTGTTTGGAGTTTCAAAAACGAATTAGCTCTACACTCGTCCCAACCACGAAAGCTGAAGCAAAAATAATGTTACAATAAGAAATAACCAAACCACAATACACAAGCAGTATCACGGACTTCCGGAGAAGGATTTGGAGGACGATTTTATCAATGTGTTCAGTACAGCAATGTACCAAAACCGCAAACATCTTTCCGCAGTCTCAAAATCCATTGAATGCTCGGCAAACAAAGTTCTCTCCTGCACATCGCCAGAGTATCGACGAAGGAGCTCAAAACTCAAACGAAAAAGTACCACACAGAAGATCACTTTGAAGGTGTTATTTCAACACCGTATTCCTGTTCCAATGGCCATAAACGTTCCGAATGTGCCGCCACCTTGTATCATCGTCTTTCCCACA